>JAYJMB010001336.1:0-60909 GCA_036873735.1 Pouteria campechiana
TATATATATATTTGTGTGTGTGAAGGCCATTTACCAGGGAAAATCCCAGGACAGGATTCTAGCCTTCACGTGCTACTGCTTTGGATTTCATCGTTCTCTTACCAGGGTTGCACATGCCGTCTGCCTAATGTAGCGCGAACACAGGAGCAGCATCATCATCATGCCTTCAAATATCTTAAGACCTATCCCCTTCGCAATTGGGAGCCGTTGTTGCTCATACTTAATAATATTCATGATCTATAAGAGAGAGAGCAAGCAAACATGATTTATAAGAGACAAAAAAGAGGCCCCAAAAACCAGCGCTGTGATGGCCACAGAAAAGGCGGTCGTTCTTGCATGCAATCAGACGACCTAGTTGAAGGCCCGAATATGACCCATCCACCCCCATAATTCATTGGCCACTCTTACAGACTTCGACACCGCAGGTCGATCGGCCAATTACCACATCATAAAACTACAGACGGCCAAGAATCAGCGGCTTACGTTATGACCAAAAATTTTTGCTTCAATCCCGGAACAAAATCTGCCACTTGAAGACCCATTATAATGAATACATTCATTATTTTCTTTTATGTATGGCTGATATGATTAGAATTTGGGAGAGAACCATAGCAGCGGAGGACGTAAGACTTACATAGTTTCAAAACCTATATGTAAATTCCATCAGACCTCCCACCAATTCCAGGGTCCAAACCACCTCAGCATTTTAAACCGCAAAGTTATTAGCTTGGCGACGATTGATGTCAGGAGTACCCCCAAAGCATCAACAAGCGCAAGGATTGATGAGTACAGATCGTAAACCAGGACGGCCATTCGATTGTGACGATTTTGGTAAATGCCAATGAACCGAATTTGTTAGACTCCTACCCTACTTGTCTTTTCTATTCTGTTTTTCCTTGAACCATTTAAATTTTGTTATTAGGAGGCAGTCCTAGGCAGGGGTGCAACTTGGTTTCGGTTAACCCAAAAACGATCCAAACAACCCAAATTTTAAAAAGTTTGGGTTGATAATTTTGGACTCTAGGTAATGTAATTCAGGTTTAACCTTAACCGAATTATAATATAGTTTGGTTTGAATCGAAGGTAACCCAAACAAAATAATCCCAAATCCAAACCAAATTATCCTTATCCATATAACTCCAACTTTAGAACCGAATATCTTAATCTAAATAGTCTAAAATTTTCCATAACTCAAATAAGCTAAATAATTTAGTTACTTTTAGGAGAATTATAATAGAAATAATAATATAATATTATATCTCATAATAACTTTAGATGCATAAAAATGAAAATTAATTTGCTTATACTTTCTACATCAAATTAAATTGTAGCAGAAATTATAATTTAAAATAATTATCAAATTGTATTGTTTAAAAATTAATACTTTAAATGATTATTTGTGATATTTTTGGGATAGCATTTTTAAAGTTTGCTACCATTATCATAGTTAATTATGCATATAATAATTATATTCAATAGAATGATATCTATAAATTTTATTTAAAGTTAAAATAATAATACAAATATAAGAATTGTTAATTTAAATTGCCCACTCAAATTATTAATCTGATTTTCAACCCAAATTTAGTTTAGATTTTACAAATTTGGGTTGGTTTAGGTTAAGGTTTTAACTTATGGTTTGATTTGAGAAAAGGTTTTCAAATTTGAATTAGAAATGAGTTTACCTCAACCTAATCTGAACCCATCCTAGTTGCATATTCATTCACCCACTATTGAAGTTAGGCACCATAAAAGTCAATTCCACCCAAAATCTTGCCCCTACGTCCACATCTAAGAAATTAGCGCCCCCATGAATTTATTCGAACTTGAACGTCTTCAAATCATAGCAGGCCAGACCTAAAAGAAAATTGGAAATCCAAGTGAATAAAATATGTTGTGAGTGAAAATAAATAAGAAAAGGTGCGGGCGGCAGCATTGTCTTTAGGTATGGCTTCTACTTTAACACATTATTTAGTAAAGGTGGCTGGAAATCGAGGTGCACAATGTAGTGTCAGACAAACAGGTGGTCCACCACATCACACAGGCTTGCTTTTACGGATACAAATCAATTGCAGAAAGAAAGAATGGAGCGATTCCATTTAAATTTTGGATCCCATACATACCACCAATCCAAATGATCCATCCAATTCAAATTTCGAAATTCAAACATTCTTAAAAAGCCTACTTCAATTTTACTGGGCTGCCACAAATAGAGAGAGAGAGAGAGAGAGAGAGAGAGAGAGAGAGAGAGAGGCATGAAAAGAGAAAAGAAATAAAGAACGGAACGAAAAAGGAAAAGAACAGCTGTAAATAGGAATAAATCAGAAGAGATTCCCAATTTCTACCTATCTACTCAAACAGACTCAAAGCACCAAAACCATCTCCAAATCTCTTCTCCCTTCTCTCGGATCAAGAAATGAAACAAGAACACTGGTAATGAGATAAAATTAACTCTAAGATTAAAGAAAGAAAAAGAGGAAGAAGAAACGGAAATAGCTGAGAACGGAGAGAAAGGAAGAGAGAGATTCGACAACCTGGAAATCCAACAAACAATTCGATATGATCCTCTATGCTGCCGGCTTTCTGCAGAGGATCATGTGCATTGGGGTGAAAATGCCCGTCTCTCCGCCTCTGGTCAGATAATCAGCTGTCCTGAACAGCATCTCGTGAACATCCACCACACCCTTGGGGGCAATCCCCAGCATAGTTAGAATCGTCACTACGACGTGATTCCTCCAGTAGGCAATCTTTCCCATCTTCAACCTCTTCCACCACTCCCCAGCAGGCGGCTGAGCCAAGTCACGCTCATCCACCACCTCAAACCCCACCTTCCTCGCAATATCCGCGATTTGGTTGTAGTTCCTCAGCCCGGGAAGAGCATCCCCCCTCTCAATCCCCTGTACAATCTCTACGTGCTCGGGATTCTCCGACCTGTAGAGCTCCGTTGTCACCCACTCGTAGGAGACGTAGAGAGCCCCCGGCTTCAACACCCGATAGATCTCGCCGTACACGTCCTCCAACAGCGGAGCGTGGCAGGTAGCCTCGATCGAGTAGGCCCCATCAAAGCTGCAGTCGTCGAAGGGCATCTGCAGGAAGTTGCCGCAAACCACATCGCAGAGAGAGTCGAGACCGGCCTTCTTGTTGTGGATCTTTGCGCGGTTCACCTGGTAGTCGTTGATGGTGATTCCCACGACGTGGGAGCGTGAGTGGGAGGCAATGGCGCGCATGGGGCCGCCGACGCCACACCCAACATCGAGAATCCTGTCCCCAGGCTTCACCGCAAGCAGATCCACGGCTCTCTCCTCGTGAAGGCGGGTGGCGTCCTTGTGGGACTTTCCAGGTAAGGAAGGCGAGAAGTGGAAGCTCTGACCCCATCCCCATTCGTAGATGTCTGTGACGAGGTTGTAGAAGGTATCTACAAAGTGGGGGACTTTGTCTGCCGTCTCGATCTCTTTGGGGCGGCGGAAGAAGGACCAGTACTGCTTGTACTTGTCCTGCACTTTCTCGCGAGAGATGGAGCCGCTGGTGAGGTCGACGGCTCTCTTCCCTTTCTGCTCTGCGGAGCCCAGGATGCAGACGAACCAGTACAGTCCGCAAGCAAGGAGAGCGCCCGTGCAGAAGACGGCAGCGAAGGACTCCATGGAGGATAAGCGGGAAGGATGGCGACGACGAGTAGAAAGAGGAGAGAAAAAGGAGGGGAGATTTTCTCGGGGAGTGGAGCGGAGCGAATAGCGGAGATGTGAAGATGCTGGGGATTTATTTATTTATTTTCAGCCTTTGATCTCACACGCATCGGACGAGCTTTTTGTATTCGTACTCGCGGCAGCACGTGCCATGGTTTCGCTCCACTCGGCAAGGGCGGGAGGAGTCCGGTGAGGTTAGGTTTGGATTGCTAGGCACGTAGGGTGTTTTGCACATTATTAGAAGATCTGTGTCGCTGATTTCTTTTTTGTTTTTGTTTTTTTTTCTTTGATTTATCCGCCAAACATGCTTGTCAATGGAGCATGAATTCAATTTCCGACGCTGATTTTTTTTTTAATTTATCCGCCAAACATGCTTTTAGTGGAGCAGGAATTCAATTTCCAGTGACTTGTGTGTGTGTGTGTGTGCGCGGTTGGATTTATCCGCCAAAAATGCTTGTTGGTGGAGCATGATTTCCATTTCCAGGGAACGGAGCATGCCGCAACGCCGAAGAGTCGCTTGCCGGCCAAGGCTTCTTACTTATTGGGTATGTAAGTCGGCAAGTAGGCAGCAGAGCTGAAGGACCGCTTGCTCGTTAGTCCGCTCGTTGCACCTCTAACTCGGCTATGAGGTGAGGATGTGGCCGTGCCCGTGGAGACAAGTGGTGCAACACGAGTTGGACTTACAGCCATTTCAGTCAACCATAACCCTAATCCTAACTTTTATCTTTTTATCTGGATTTGATTTTAGTTTGGTTTGGTTTGGCTTAAATCCCAATTTGGTTAGAACTTTGGGTTCAACTTCATGTTATTTATGGTATTCAGTTTAAAGTTTTTTATAATTTTTTTAGGGAACTATAACACAAAAAGATATATGTGATAGCTAACACGATTCCCCAACACCCTAATCTAAGTCATTATTGTTGATCCCTAACTAGATGTTAATCTAAGTCAGTATTATTAGTCCTTAACTAGATGTTAGCTCAAGAGAGGAGTGAATTGAGCTTACAAAAATTTTGATCAATAACTTGAGAGATGATCTTAAAATAAAATAAATTAAAACTCACAACACATATATAAAAGATTTTTATAGAGGTTCAGCTCTTTCTGGGTTCTTACTTTACTTTTCTAAGTCAATCTACTTTATTGAACTCAGGTTTCACTAAACACTTGTTGGTTTTATAAACTCACCAATAACTTACTGGTTTTTCAAGCTCACTAAAAACTTTTATGCGTTGGTTTTCAAACTCACCAACTAACTTATACATGTTGGTTTTCAAGCTTACTAACCAGAAACTTTTAGAAACTGTTGGTCTTACTGAGCTTAGCAACTAACTCACTATTTTCTCAAATGGAAATGTACAGATTAATGCCTCTTACTTAGGCAGACTTTTACGAAAATTAAAACTAAATTAAACGAACGAAGTATGCAATGAGATTAGATTCAAACACCTTTTGAAGTTAACGCAGATCTGGCTTTAAAGGCTTTAAATGCTTCGGCAGTATTATAACAGTTGGAGTTGAATGATGGAAGATCATGAATGCTTTTCTTGAATCAGATGATTTTCAGTATGTTCTCAAGTATTATTAAGTATTGCCTTAATCATCTTTTTATAGGCTTTGAAAAGATTTAGCCGTTGCAACTTTTAGCACCATTTTCAAATTGTTAGGCAGAGTTGGTAACAACTTTTTGTATTCTGTTGGGCTTCAGAATCTATGAGTTAAGTACCCAAAACTTTTGAAATTTGATTCATAACTTAACAGAATTTCTGAAGTGTTTCCCCAAAATTTCTATGATAAGTGTTTTTTTGGCTATATTCTCTTTAGATCTTTTATGCATTGATTTTGTTGTCAACGGTCATATTATGAGCTTCTAAAAAACTTCTAAGAGACTTCTGAGATACCTATAAGATTGGATTTTTGCTGCTGATATTTTTCTTTGTTTTCTTGAAGATGCCTCAAAGAAGGCTTTTGAGTTGCTTTTGAGGATCTTCTGAGTATTGTGTCAGCATTCTGAGTTGCTTCTAACATGCTGAAATTTCTTCTGGAATAATTATGTATGCCTTGATATTGTTTCTAAGGTTCTTCTAAATATGAAATAATTCTTTTGATTTAACTTTGAGGGTTGAATTTACTTCTAACATTCTTGACTTTTTTTGGTTTACTTTTGACGTATTTTTATCTTATTTCTAAAGGTCTTCTGAGAAGATTCTGACTTCAGAATTTTTTTCTAGATTAATTTTGTATGCCTTGGTGTTATTTCTAAGATTCTTCTGAAGAACTTCTGAGTGTAAAAAGTTCCTTTGTTAACTTTTTACGTATTTCTAAAATTTTGAGAAAGCTTCTACATGACCTTTATAATGTAATATTGTTACACCCTGATTTTGAGGAGGTCCTGAGCAATCTCTGATGGAGTTCTGAGATACATCTGTTTACTTTTGAGTTCTCCTAAGTTTCATATTGTATTTCTGATGGGGTTCTAACATACTTTTGAATTTTTGAATTTTCATGCCATGTCTTTGAATAGATTCTGATTTACTTCTAAGTAATTTCTGAATAACTTTTATTTGAGCATTCCTTTTAAATTATCTTCCTTTGAGAGGTTAATGAAATGACTTTTTAATTAACACCTTTTATTATTTGCAGTTACTCTCCTTAATCTGTTTTGATTTTTAACTGCTACATTACTTGAAAAGTAACCTGTTAGTACCTTAATTCTTCATTCATTTGTTTGTTCATCATCAAAACTAAGTTATTTAATCTCATTCATCATCAAAATCAGGCTTAGTAAAGGAGTTAGACTTAACATTCTTCCCCTTTTTTATGATAATAAAACATTTGAGTGATAAATCTTTCATAAAAAATTACAAAATATGCAATTTGTTTCTACTAACTTAGTGAGGCTCCTCCTACATGGGTAAGCTCTCCCTAAATGTATGCACTTAGTTATTTTTATATGCATTATGTCTTTTATTTCTTCCTTTGTTTCTCTCCTCCTTTTTGTCATAATCAAAAGGGCTAAAGCCTAAAATGTAAGTAGAGGGTAAAAGAGAATAATAAAGAAATTTATTAGAATGGCAAAACATGTATACATCAGAGTGACAAATAAAATTACACAACAAGAGTAATTAAGATGCATTAGAACAAAATGAGATACATCATAGCAAAGCAAGACTCATTAAAAAAAACCACAGCATAAAGAAGTAATATCACATGGAATAATGAATATAGCCAGAAAAGGAAGATGTGAGTTAAATATAACAATAGGTTAGGTTATGAGCTTTCTAGAGTAGGTTATAGGGAAGAAGTTGGGGTGTTTAGAAGGAGGAGTGGTGGAGGTGGAGGTAGGTTTTTGAGTGGGTCTTTTGGAAAGGTCCTGGGTTTAGATACATATTTTTTAATTCTAGGAGGAGGAGGCGTAACTAAAGTGGGATCTTTGGGATTTGTAGTGGGTGGTTCTTGGGTTAAGAAAGGGCTTTTATAGGTTGAAACATAAGTGATATTAATACGGTCTTTAAAGTTGGGATCTAATAATCTAAGAAAGAGGACTGGTTAGTTCTTGAAAATGGTTTTAGTGTTAGCATTTACTCAAGCCATGTATTCTTCATAATATAGAGTATAGTGAGGAGGAGGAGCCTTTTTATGAGCTTTTGGAGGTAGAATTCTAGGTTTTCTCTTTGTTTTGGTTTGTATAGTTGGTTTTATGGGAACAAAAAGTGGTTTTTTGGAGAGGGTGAGGATTTTAGTTTTCTAACTGTTTTTGGAGAAGGTGAGATTGGTTTAGGTAAGAGGGCTGGTTTGGAATAACACACCCAAATTTTGAAATGAAGTGATGAATCAGCAAGTTTGGATAAGGAAGGAGAAGGTTATCAGTAATAGCTTGCAGATTAACTTCAGAGTAGAATGAGAATTCTTCTTCATTTATAAAAATGATATTGAGAGGTCCTAAGGGAAGTGGAAATATTGTTCTATGAGGCCTTGATACTGGAAGCAATTGAAGAAGTTTTTTAGTATATGTATCTTAAAAAGATTCTAATTGAGGAATGTTAATTTTATGGCCTGTGGGTGTGAGAGGGGAATTAAGTATAAGTTGGATTCTGAAAGGGGCAATTTGATCAGTGATTTATGAAAATGTTAGTGCTTTAGGATGGATAATGAGGTTGTGGGATAGAAATATTTTGGAAATAGTAGAATTGATATCTGATTAAGCTTTGAATTCAAAATATGTTAGTTTGATTGGATGAAAAATATGAAGAAGAATATCACAATTTTCACTAACTGGTTTTGGAGAAGGTGGAGAAGTTGGAGCTCTCTTCTGTAGATGTGGAGGAAGTTTTTCAATTTGAGTTGGAAGAAATTCTCTTGACATTATAAGGTCATAATAAGACTAGTCCAAAATAATTGATGATCTGTAGGGAAGGAAACAAAACCTAGAAAGTGGTCTAGTGAAAAATTGTCCATGCATAATAATAGCTCTATAGGGATTAGAAAGATATTCTTCTAGTAGAATGGGTAATGATTCAATGGGTATGAATTTTGGAAAGACTAAAGAGGGCTATGTCTAAGTGGGAGTTTGAATAATAGCTTTAGATTGTTCAGCCTAAGGTTGGCTGGACAACTTCTGGAGTGAATGAATTTTAAATGGAAGATGATGAGTGTTTAGGAAAATGAATGGGTTAAGGAGATTTGTGATGTTGTTGGTCAGAGAATGGGTAGGATGGTGAATGTTGGGTTTAAGGTTGGGTTTTAACAACTTCAACTTGAGCACTCAATGTATCTTGCTTGTGAACCAATGATTCCCAAAATGAGTCTATCTTTAGGTTGAGATTTAAGTTTTGGGTTTCAAGGTTGGTTAACCTTGTATGGATGGGTAGTAAATGGGCTAAAAGAATGGTATCAATGTTTTATAGAATTGAGTAGGTGGGTTAATGAGGTTGAGGAATGAATGATTGTTATTGAGCTTAGATAGGTCTGGAGGGTACTGCTGTTATACTTTCCTCTCTATCATGTTTTGTCTCTTCTCCATTTCTTATTGTGACTTTTTCTCTCTTATGTTAGTTGCTTCTTCTATAGTCTCTTGCCTGCCTCTTCTCTCTTCTTCAATTCTTGATCTCTTTATCTGTTTTTCTTTTCTTGACTTTTGAGATATCTAGCCTTGTGGAGGTGATTTGAAGCCTATTCTCTTCAATATATCTCTGTTTATTATTTCTCTTGCCATGAACACTTATCCATCTTCTTTGGAAAGATCAATATTGGCTATCTTGAGAAATTTGCTCATTATTATCCCATAAGGAAGATAATACTTGGTAGATGTCTTGACCAAGTATAGTTCATCAGCAATGATCTAAGCAATATCTACTCTCTTCTTGTGCTTCATAGCCCACAAAATTTTGGCTTCTTTCTCAAAAATTTGATTTGTAACTCCTAATTTTGGATATATGTTGTTGAAGAACAACATATGAGCCAGCTTGAGATCCAGATTTAGATGGCTAACATGCAAGTAATTTACGTTCTCTTTGATTTCTACCTCAGCCAAATCTGAAAGTATCTTAATTCTATCAGAAGGCTCATATATTTCTTGTTGTTCTATCTTAAGAATGCTGAATGCATTTCTTACGCTATTTAGAGATAGATTTATTTTTGTCTTTCTTATCAATGATTTTCTAGTGTTGTAATTGAAATTGGTGACTAGAGCTTGAACCATTCTAGTGTAGCATTTATCCTTGTAGCTTATGAAAATTTTCTAGCCTTGGAACTTAATCTAATTTGCCACTTCTAGGTTTAGGCCATTTTCTCCAAATACTTTGAAATAAAAAATTCTTCCTTTCATAATTTTTCTTCCTTCAAAATACTTGATAAATTCATTATGAGCCAAAGAATTGTTATTGAATATTACCTTTAGGACGTAATCTTTTGTTCTTCTTCTTTCCCTCGGAGTCACTTCTTCTAAACTTTCTCTTCTCCTTATCTCAGAATCTATAAATGAGATTTTATCTCATTTGCTCACCCCCTTTGTCCTATCCATTTGCAATAGGTTGGAGGAATTTTGGCTTAGGGTTTTGAAGGAGAGGGTTTTCTGAGATTCTGGGAATGATAAATCTCTAAGGATGAAGTGAAATGATAATGATTTGGAGGAGGGAAATGCAGGTAACACAGAGGTTTGAATCACCATTTCTGAAGGGGGCTCATAGATTGGAAACAAATGTGCAAAGTTTTTGATGCTAGGGTTTTTATATGGGTTGGAGTTTCTGACATACGGTGTCAAAGATTCTTTGGTGATAAGGAGTTTATCAGAACTTCTATGCTTATAACCTCAGAAATTCTAAGGATGTATGTGCAGAAGAGTTTTTAAAACTAGAAGTTCTGGGGTAATTAAGCCTATGCATTAGAAGTTTTGAGTAGGTATCACAAAACTTCTGTGGTAAATATTAGTTGTGAAAAATTATTCTAAAATTTTATCAAAAATTTTTAATACTTTTGAAGCATTCTAATTGTTCTATTAGAATTTCTAAATTACTACTGAAGCATTATAAATATTGGGAATTTAACATTTATGAATGATCTTAGGCATCTTAATTATTATTATGTGATCATTAACATTAAAAAATGATGAAGTCATGTAATATGCATTTTATGCGCATGGATCTAGTACATTAAGTTCTCTTTTAATTTTATAGAATCTATCCTCTAGAAGTTATTTTGTAAAAATGTCTGCTAATAGATTTTCAGTTGGTACATATTCTAAACAAATATCATGATTTTGTACATGATCGCTAATAAAGTGATGTCTAACCTCTTTATTTTTAGTTCTGAATTATAATACTGGATTCTTTGTTAGATTTATTGCACTAGTATTATCACATCTAATAGGTGTATCAATATATTTTAAACCATAATCATTCGATTGTTATTTCATCCACAAAATCTGTGCACAACAACTACCTGTAGCTACATATTCAGCCTCAGCAGTTGATAAAGCAACCAATGTTTGTTTCTTAGAGAACCATAATATGATCATGCTTCCAAGAAGTTGACATGATCCTAAGGTACTCTTTCTATCTACCTTATATCCTGCAAAGTTTGAGTCAGAGTACCAAACTAATTCAAAGTTTGAATCTTTTGGATACAATAAACCAAGGTTTAGAGTGTCTAAGAGGTATCTAAATATTTTCTTAACAGCAACTAGATGTAATTTTTTAGGATCTAATTGGAATCATGCACACATGCAAACAATGAACATAATATCTGGTCTACCTACAGTTAAATATGAAAAAGATCCTATCATGCTTTATAAAGTTTTTGACAGATAGATTTCTCCTTTTCATCCTCATCTATTTTAATGGATGTATTCATTAGTGTGGTATAACACCTGTGGTGTTTGAAATCTACTCATATGGAAATGGGTAGAGTTTACCTTATGAATTTGATAAATTTCACTATATGGAGCTATATAAAGTCAATGAGAAGAAAAGAACTTAAGTAGTGAAATTGAACAAAAGCATGTTTATAATATATATGAATAGCCTTATATGATGTTTGAGGTGATTGAAAATTGCTTATGTGGACATGGGTAGAGTTTGATGCTTGAATTTCATAAATTTATATTATATAATGGCTATAAGAAGAAAAAGAATTGAAATGGAGAATTTGGGAAAAAGCATGTTGATGATCAATGTGAATGGCCTAAGATAGTTATTATACATATTGTAATGCATGTAGAATATTGGTTTGAGCATTGGATGCAATTTGGAACAAAAAAGGCCTATGGAGTTATTTATATATGAAAATGATTGGTAAAAAGAATTGAATAGGTAACTTTTAGCTTAAACATGCCATATTTTCTATATGTTATGTGTGTGAAGTAATTATTGGGATATTTGAAATGTTTTATGTAAAATGGGGCTATAGTGATCGTTAATAAGTGAAAAAGCTGAATTTGGAAAAAAGGGATCATTATGACTGAATTTTAACATAGATAATGGACTAATTTGAAAAAGCTAATGAATTTGGAAAAAAGGGATCATTGTGATCCCTTTTAAAATGGGGCTATAGTGATCGTTAATAAGTGAAAAAGCTGAATTTGGAAAAAAGGGATCATTGTGACTGAATTTTAACATAGATAATGGACTAATTTGAAAAAGTATTTAACATATAAGTTGTAGATAATGAAATTATCTATCTAATGGAAGAAACATCACTTAATTCTGATGTTATATGAGGAATTTATGACTAATACACCAAAACTATTCCAAACAACTGAAAAGTAACAAGATGAATGAGATGGGTTAACTTTATGGAACTTTTTGACATATTTATGAGATGAATTGGAAACAGTTATTTGTATAATAGTTGTATCCCTTGAAGTTATCTTTCCAATTCCTCAAAAATCAGGTCATTTAGATATTGTATGTGAAAGTTATGATAAAATAACTATTACTATGTTAGACAAAAAGAGCTTGTTGCAACAAGGCTTTTCTTTATCATGGCAAGGCTCTAAAAAATGGATTTTTGGGTATCCGGTGAGAGCTTGCCATGGCAAGGTCATTTTCTGCCACGGCAAGGTCATTTTCTATAGCAGCAAGGCATTTCCCTGCCGTGATAAGAGTCCATTGATATGCTGGAGCATCGAAAAAATTCAAATTTTTAAGCCCCAACCCTTTCTATTTTCATTCCATTCCATCTCATTTTCTCTCTTAATACCGTTCTTCCTTCTCCAACTTTATTATGCCCCATTTGTCACCAATTTTGCTAGAAAACATGGGGATTAAGGTGGTTAATCAAGCTACCAGACCTCTTGGCTTTGGTTTTTGGAATTTGGACAGCGGAAAATGGAAGAAGATTCAGATTTTGATGATTGGAGGAAGTTTCTTGGAAATTTGGACTTGGAAGCATGTTTATGGGATGATGTCATATATGGATATTATGGTAAGTCACTTTTCTTCAATTGAATTTGAGTTTGTTATAAGCTAGGGTTTTTGTAAATAATAGATTTTTGAGGAAAATGATAAATTTATACTATGGAATCTTAGGAAAAATATGTAATACATGCTTAATAAGGTATTGGGAATGAATTAGGTAAGAAAATCATGAATTTTCATTATTAGGGTTTTATATTATTCATGAACAGTGATTTTTGTGAGGAATTTGATATGGATTATTGTGTAAACCATGGGAGAAATATGTAATTCATAAGTTATGATGCTTTGGGGATTTATATAGGGTGATTTGAGCTTGCGAAAATGGATACTCAATTGTGACCTAGTTTGGGTTAACTGATGAAATTGTGTATGGACTATGTAAACCATAAATTAGTTGAATTAAAGACTTAATTGAGTTATTTTAATTATGTTCAAGTATTGATCATATCATATATAAAATGAATATTGTTACGACATGTAATTAGATTGACCACAATATTTAGGATTTGTTTTGTATTGATTTGATGTGAATTAGGCAAAGTTGCCTTTGTAAATGAATAGCCTATTTGTGTGTATAGGCAACTTGAATATGGCTGGGAAGCTATGGAGCTGGTGGCATTATGGAGAATAAGTCATCAGCTAAGCAAGTAGGCCCCCTTTTTGATTGAATGTATAAATGAATGGGGTTATATAATGACCAATTTGTTGGTATCCGGGTATATGTGTTTTGGATGGGGATAGTGGATATCCCATATTTGTTAAGTTTGATATCTGTTTGACTTATATGCTTATATGAATGTAGGGATAGCAAGTATCCCTTGGATAGAAAGAAATATATTTTGTCTATGTAAGACTTTGTGTTTATTTGGGATAGGAATTATCTCATGTTTTAAGGCTTTTTATTCTTCTGTATGGATGTCTAACTATGAGGGGATAGAGAATATCCCATTTTGTTATGTTAGATGGATGTTTTAGAATATCTAAGAGTGTATATTGTGATGTATACACTGTATTGATTATTGACTAAATGAAATGTAATGAATATTATTTTTTTTTTGTATTGTGACATGAGCTAGAACCCATGATGGGTATAGTTAGATTAAACAATATGAAATGATGTATGTATTGCATTCTTTTGATGAATATGATTGTTCATGTTCAAGATTGAGCATGTTATATTTTAAATTATTGAATATTTTTATTGTACTTGCCTACTTACTAAGTTGCTCGAACTTACTCCTTCTTATTTATTTATTTTAGCTGATAAGACAGGTAAAGCATTCCAACTGTAGGTTGGAATTGAGGCACAGGTTTTGAAGAAGTATTCTTATGATATGATGAATTAGGATTGGAATCCATAATGTTCATGTATAATTGTATTTGATTCTAATATTGTATTTAGAAGGTTTTCATCGATGTATAAAATAGTGTATTGGCATGTTAGAGTGATTTGGTATTGTATTGAAATTGGATTTGTATACTTTTGTGTGAGTGCCATCCTTTTCCATTTAGATCTTGGGCTGTAGGATAGTGGATGTTTGTATTTAGAATCTATATCATTGTTTGATTTATGTGATATATAATTATATAGGTTAGACCTTAAAACTTCAAGTTAGGCTCTGCCAAATTTTGGGCAGAGCATCCCACCCTAAAAGTAGGCAATTCTTAGTGAAATACAATGCAAAATGATAAGTTGCGCCTCGGAAGGCGGGGCATAACATGTGGCCAATGATTTTTCTTCTTCTAAATCAAATTTCTTAAGTAATTCTTTAGTGCATTTTGCTTGATGGATAAAGATTCTCTCTTTCATCTATTTTACTTGAAGTCCTAGAAAGAAGTTTATCTCACCCATTAAACTCATCTCAAATTCTCCCTGCATTATTTTAGAGAAACTTTTACATAATTTATCATTAGTTACACCAAATATAATATCATCTATATAGATTTGAATAATTAGTATATTGCTTTTGTTATGCTTAATGAAAAGCGTGGTGTTTACTTTACCTCTAGTAAATCTTTTTTTCTATTAAGAATTTACTTTATCTCTCATACCATGCTCTAGGAGCTTGTTTTAATCCATAGAGAGCTTTCTTGAGTTTGAAAACATGGTTTGGATCATAATGATCTTCAAACCCAGGAGGTTGTCCTACATAAATCTCTTCATTAATGAAACCATTCAAAAATGAACTTTTAACATCCATTTAGTAAAGTTTGAAATTCATGAAAGATGCAAATGTAAGCAACATTCTAATAGCTTCAATTCTGGCACTAAGAGCATATGATTCTTCAAAGTCTATTCCTTCCTCTTGACAATATCCTTTTGCTACTAATCTTGCTTTGTTTCTTATTACTATACCAGATTCATCTAATTTATTCCTAAAGGCCCACTTAGTTCCTATAACAGATTGATGATTAGGCCTTGGAACAAGCATCCACACATTATTAAATTTGAATTGGTCTAATTCTTCTTGCATAGCTATAATCCAATTTTCATTTTCTAAAGCTTGATCTATGCAAGTTGGTTCTAGTTGAGAAATAAAAGCAAAATTACCACATATTAGGTGATATGGAGTTCTAGTTCTCACTCTATCATAAATATAATCAATTACTTGGTTTTCAGGATGATCATGCATGAACCTCCAATCTTTGGGAAAGGAATTGTTACCTTATTATTTACCTTATTAATGGATGGTCCATTATTTCTTTCTTCTTCATCTTTTTATATTTTTGATTGCAGAGAATCTTTGTTTTTATCTTACATCTTTATTTTCTCCATAGATGTTGTGAGTTCTCCTATCTCATCATCAAAATCGCTTATCCTTCTAGAGGGGTTAGTACTTTTAATCAAATTTTACATAAATAGATTCCTCTATAGTTTTATTTTTCAGATTGTAGACTCTAAATGACTTACTAACAATGGAATAACCAATGAAAATGCCTTTATCAGATTTGCTATCAAATTTTCCATGGTTTTCCTTCCCATTGTTAACAATGAAACATTTTAACTAAAAGTATGAAAATGAGAAATGTTTGATTTTCTGCCATAATATAATTCAAACGGAGTTTTGTTGAGTACAGATCTAGCAAAAATTCTGTTAATAATATAGCATGAAGTATTTATTACTTCAGCCCAAAAATATTAAGGTAAGTTATATTCACTCAACATTGTCCTTGCTATCTCTTACAAGGATCTGTTTTTCCTTTCAGTTACTCTATTTGCTAAGGTGTTCTTGGTGCAAAGAATGTGTGCAAAATTCATTGCTTTTGCAAAAAGCAGTGAATTTTTTGTTTTCAAATTCTCCGCCATGATCGCTTCTTATGACTACTATATGAGAATTTTGTTCATTCTGTACATGCTTAGTAAATGTTTCAAAGAATGAAAAAGTCTCATCTTTGGAAGTGAGAAATATTATCCAGGTGAATCTATCTACAATGACATATGTATAATATTTTCCTCCAAGATTTTTAGTTCTTGTTGGTCCAATAAGATTCATGTGTAGCAATTGAAGTGGTTTAGTTGTGTATACTTCTTTGTTAGATTTGAATGATTCTCTAACTTGCGTTCCTTTTAAGCAAGCATCATATAATTCATTTTGGTCAAACTTTAGTTTGGGTAGGCCAACAAGAAGATCTTTGTTGTATAGTTTTTCAATCATAAACTTGTTAGCATATCCTAGTCTTCGATATCACAACAAGGAATCTTCATTATTCACAACAAGACATTTGACTTGGATATCACTCAAATCTACTAAATACACATGTCCACATCTTTTACCAAGTACTACAATTGAATTTGAACTATCTTTTATAGAACATATATGTGATTCAAACACAACTTTGTACCATTATCACAAAATTGACTAACACTTAAAAGATTGTGTTTTAATCCTTCTACTATTAAAACATTCGAAATATTAATAGAGGGAGGTTGAATGATCTTACCAATCCTAATCACTCTACCTTTTCTATTATCTCCAAAGGTAAGTGTTTCTCAATTTTTAACTTTTAATTTTGTGAATAGCTCCTTCTCCCCTGTTATGTGTCTTGAGCAATCATTATCAATATACCATTTGCTACTCCTTATGACTTTCAAGCACACTTGTAATAATAAGGTCAAGCTATAATTTTTGGTACCTATCTAGGAATGGGTCCAGGTGGGTTAGTAGCAGAATATTTTGGCACTCATTGCGTTTTAGATGCTACTAATTTATTATTTAGAGATATTATTGTATTATTATGTTAGCAACAGTTTTGGTACTCAAATCAGGTTCTTTTGGGTTCTAATTCTCTTCCATGATTGCTATTTTTCTTCCTTTTGTTTTTTCTACTTTTCCTCTTTGCCTTTAGTTTAAATAAAGTAGAGGTCAATATTTTCATAAGGTTTTTGTTAGTCTTGAGCTGAGTATTTTCTTATCTTAACTTAGAGCATTCATAAATTATTCTTTCTAGTTCTCTTTTTATTTTTTTTATGTTTAGATTTTAAAGTTTTGAAATCTGAGTATAATTCATTTAATAATTCTTCTAGATCAAAGGTTTCAGGTTTCGAGTTTCCCTCACCTTCATGGATGACCATGAAGCTTATTCCCGTATGATGCTCCTCCTAATTTCTTTCTTTGGAGCTGAGTGAACTAAATTATTTTTCATGTTCTTCTTCTATTTCACTCTAGCTTTCTTGCATCATATTCTTCAACATTTCCCATGCAACCATAACTTTCTTCTTCTTTTCAAATTTCTCATTTTAGAAATATTTTTTTGTCAAAGTAAGAATTATACATTTTCTTCTTGTCTCCTTGCTTTTTATTTTGTTTTGGATAGTCAAACTTCATGTGCCCAGACTTGCTGCAATTGTAATATATTGGAATCTCCATTCTCTTTTCCTTGCTCTTTTGTTACTTTTGGAGTTGTTTTCAAATTTCTTCTTTTTGAACATATTTTTGAATCTTCTGGTTACAATTACCATATCCTCATGATCTTCACTTATTGAGGCTTCTTCTGAAGATTCTTCATTCTTTGAATCAGCTTGTAAAGTAATCTTCTTGCCTTTGAATTCATCTGGAGCCTTTTGCTTTATTAAGACTTCATGGGTCATAAGTGATCCCATGAGTTCTTCCACTGTCATTTTATCCAAATCTTTTGCTTTGTAAATAGCAGTTACTTTAGGCATCCAAAATCTAGGCAGAGATCTCAAGATCTTTTTACCTAACTTGGGTTCTTCATATTTCTCTCCCAAGCTTTTTAGTCCATTGTTGATCTTCTAAAACCTTCCAAAATTTTCAAGGATAGTTTCTGACTCCTTCATGGAAAAGGCATCATATTCTTACACTAGAATATTAATTTTAGTTTCTTTTACTTGATTTGTACCTTTATGTGCTACCTAAAGTTTATCCTGAATTTCTTTAGCTGAAACACAAGCGCATAGTAAAGACAATTCTTTGCCTTAGCATCATATGTTATTATTTTAATATCTTCTAGTGTATACTTATCTTCTGAATTCATAACATTCTTTCCATTCTTTACTACAAGCGATAATTGGTAATTTGTGATGGTCAGAAAATTTTGCATCCTCATCTTCTAATACCCATAATTGGTTCCATAAAAAAGTGGAGGTCTAAAAGTGGATTGTCATTCAGCAAATGTGTTATGGAATATGCTGGCCATTTAAATCTCTTCACAAATTAATATACTGGTAATTAAAAATTAACTTGTGAAGCCTGCCCTAATATCACTTGTTGGTCTCTAACTGGATGGTAGCTCAAGAGTGGGGGTGAATTGAGCTTACAAAAGGTTTGAACAATAACTTGAGGGATGTACTTAAAATAAAAGAAATTAAAACTCATTACACATATGCATAAGAGTTTTATAGTGGTTCGGCCCTTCCTGGGTTCGTACTCCACTTCTTTAAGTCAGTCTCCTTTACTAAACTCAGGTTCCACTAAAGACTTGTTGGTTTTACAAGCTCGCTAATAACTTACTAGTTTTCCAAGCTCCCCAGAAACTTTTACACGTTGGTTTCCAAGCTTACCAACTAACTTACTGGTTTTTCAAGCTAACCATAAACTTTTACAAATTGTTGGTTTTATAGAGCTTATCAACTAACTCACTATTTTTTCAAATGAAAATGTACAGATTAATGCCTCTTACTTAGGCAGACTTGTACAAAAATTAAAACTCCATTAAATGAACAAATTATGTAATGAGATCAGATTCAAATTCCTTTTGATGTTGACAAAGATCTGGCTTTGAAGGCTTTAAATGATTTGGCAGTTTTGTAGTAGTTGGAGTTGAATGATGGAAGTTCATAAATACTCTTCTTGATTTAGATGATTTTTAGTGTGTTCTCGAATATTATTAAGTGTTGCCTTAATCATCTTTTTATAGGCTTTAAAAAGATTTAGCCATTGTAGCTTTTAGCACCATTTTCAAATTGTTAGGTAGAGTTGGTAATGACTTTTTGCATTCTGTCGGGCTTCAGAATTTTTGTGTTAAGTACCCAAGACTTCTAACATTTGATCCACAACTTAATAGAATTTTTGAAGTGGTTCCTCAAAATTTTTGTGATAAGTATTTTCCTGGGAGTATTCTTTTTAGATTTTCTATGTGTTATTTTTGCTATCAATAGTTATATTTTGAGCTTTTGAATAACTTCTAAGTGTCTTCTGAGATACCTATGAAGATTGAATTTTTGCTTTTGATATTTTTCTTTAACTCTTGCCTTCTTGAAGACACCTCTGAGAAGGCTTCTAAGAATCTTCTAAGTATTGTGTCAGCATTCTGAGTTGCTTCTAAGGATCTTCTAAGTATTGTGTCAGCATCCTGAGTTACTTTTGACATGTTGAAATTTCTTCTGGAATAATTCTGTATGCCTTGATATTGTTTCTGAGGTTCTTTTGAAGCTGTAATAATTCTTTTTGTTTAACTCTAAGGGTCGAATTTACTTCTATCATTCTTGACTTTTTTAGTTCACTTCTGACATATTTCTATCTTGTTTCTAGAGGTCTTCTGAGAAGATTCTAACTTTAGAATTTTCTTCTAGATTAATTAGGTATGCCTTGGTGTTATTTCTAAGATTCTTATGAAGAAATTTTGAGAGTAGAAAGTTCCTTTGTTTAACTTCTTAAATATTTCTGTAATTCTAAGAAAGCTTCAGCATGACTTAAGTAGTGTAATATTGCTACACCTTGATTTTGAGGTGGTTCTGCGTAATCTTTGTTGGGGTTCTGAGATTTCTGTTTACTTCTGAGTTCTCTTGAGTTTTGCATTATATTTCAGATGAGGTTCTGACATACTTCTAAAGAGGTTCTAAGGCATTTCTTTAATACTTCTGAATTTCTAAATTTTCACGCCACGTCTCTGAACATATTTTATTTTAATTCTAAGCGATTTTTGAATAAATTTTATTTGAGCATTCCTTTTAAATTATCTTCCTTTGAAGGATTAATGTAAAGATTTTACAATTAACACCTTTTATTACTTACAATTACTTTCCTTAATCTGTTTTGATATTTAAATGCTGCATTATATGGAAAGTAGCTTGTTAGTAACTTAAGTCTTCACTCATTTTTTTATTCATCATCAAAACTAAGTTATTTAATCTCATTCATCATCAAAATCAATCTTAGTAAATGGTTTAGACTTAACAAGTACCATTGCAGAGGATTCCTAAGAAGACTAGTGTAACGCCCCGCGTAGGGGCCTATGCGTTTTACCATTTCCCTGTAATTTTCCTATTTCTAAGGGAACTATTCTACCAAAAATTTAGCAAATCTACTTTGAAATATAATTATTTAACCTTATGCATTCATTACTCATCTATAAAATTGGAAATTATAAAGTAAAGCCATAAATTTCTAAACTAGGCCAACTTACCCAAAGATTCCCAGAACCATAGTCACTCTGTGATTGCAATAAACATAACTGGAATATTACAATTTCATCCACAATATCATTATAACATGCCATTTTATTTCACTTTTACATACCCCAGTCAATAATTAATTTATTACAATTTTGAATGAATATGAATAAACATACAATACAGAGAATTTCTCACTCTAAATTCCATAAAACATAATAAAATCATCATCTTTGGGGCTTCTTTGCTAGACCTATCCACTAAAAGAGAATAAGATTGTGTGAATCCTGGGCAAACTCAATAAGTAGAAAGATAACATAAAATAATATTCATTAATCAATAAATAAACATGTTCAATCTAGAATATAAAAAACCATGTTCGACATTAAAATGTAGTACATAATTCATTCTAGTTCATTCAGCAATTACCCAATACAACATATATAAAACATTATTCACATTCGTATAATATACAACATCAATTTTAAATAGCAGCATGGGATACTCTCCTTCCCTGTCAAATCATGCATTCCCATATTGTTTACATAAGTATGGGACAATCTCTATTCATAAATCTGTTGGTCCCATCCTAAGGTAGCTCAAGGGGGGAGGGGTTGAATTAAGCTATCAAAATCTTAGCCAATATAAAAACTAAGTGCAATAAAAATAGGAGATGAATCACGCAGCATAAAGCACATAGATATTTTATAGAGGTTCGGCCCACAACAAGGCACCCAATCCTTTATTTGAGTCAGTCTTACTCACTGTACTTAGGTTCCACTAATCATAAGTTGGTTTTCTTAAGCTTACCAACAAACTCTTATACAGGTTGGTTTTCCAAAAGCTCACCAACAAAATTTTTCAAGTTAGTTTCCAAACCCAACCAACAAACTTATACACAGGTTAGTTTTCAAAGCTGACCAACATACTTTTTCAAGTTGGTTTCAAAAGCTAACCAACGAACTTATCTAAGTTTAGCAAGCCCCTTGCTTGTAATCCCAATTAATGAGAAATATACAATAGGAAATGACTCTTACATAGATTGAGTTTGTACATAAATAAATACAGTAGAAATAAATATATGATCAATAAGTACAAAGAAGTTCAAACTCCCTTGATTTATTGTACAGAATAAGTTTTGAATGCAGATGACTTTCTGGTGCTATGGAGTTAGAAGAAAACTTAATGTCTAAAAGTAAATACTTTTGTTTTCTTCTCTTAAAGATATCTGATATTTTGCAACCCTTTTTTTCAGAACAACCTTTCTTTACTCGTTTTATAGCTAAGTTTGAATTATGCCCATTGGAGAGGACGACATTCATTTAATGCAAGTGAATCGACATGATTTTTTGTCTGTTGAAGCTTTCTCATGGGTTTTAATGTTTGAGAATCCATTGAACCATGTATGAGCTTAGTTTTCATTTCTGTAGTTAAATTTTTGGACTTGTATAGCTCGTTCAGCTAGAAACAGACTATTTGGCCATGTTTCAAAGTGAATCATCATGTCTGGGTTCAAATAGTTATGTCTAGTATTAAACTTTCAAACTTGGACTAGTGCTTGGTTTGCAACTAACTTCTTTCTTCCATGTCTGGAAATGATTCGCCATGTCTGGATTTGAGTAGCCATGTCTCAGATTTTTATTTCAAACTTGGATGAACCGTTCACCTTGCAACACCATATTTAGTCATGTCTTAAAGTGAATCACCATGTCAGGAAATGATTTCCATGTTTGTAAATAAGATTTCAAACTTGGATTGGTGCTATTTGCATTTTATCACATGACTTGATCTAGGCTATGTTCTGATTTTAGCACATGGGATTTTCATACTTGGATTTCTTGGACACATTCTGCTCTTCAGTCTTCAACAATGTCCATGTGTGGATTCTATGTTCGAGAATGGCTTCTTAGTTCCAACAACTTGACTTCTTGATTAACAATGTCCAGGCGTCATTCCATGTCTGGAATTGGTTTTGTGATGTCAGAACTTGCTTCTTTAGTGTCTTTCATTTTGCTTGAGTGCAAAACTTATACTTTTCTTCATTTTGAAGCCTTGAGCTTTTTGAATTTTGAGCACAAGTCTAAATCACTTTGGCAGTGTTTTGAGACATGTGTAGAAGTTATTTCATACTGCTTTTTCAAAGTTTTAGTATCATTCTTTCTTATTTGAGCATTTACGTTTTCTTTCTCATAATCTAGCAGATCTTGTTTCTGACATAGTCTTGTAGGCGCTGTCCACTTATGCTATTTCCTTGATTATTATTTGTTACTATACACTTGGGAAATAATGATTAGTAGCTTAAACTTTCACTCATGTGTTTTTGCTCATCATCAAAATTTAGGTGGTTGAGTATGCTCATCATCGAAAGCAAGCCTAAGGAGGTTTGGATCAATAATCTCCCCATTTTTTTATGATGACAAAACATCTAAGTGAATTTTCTTTCAAACAGATAACACAAAGACATACATGGGAATTAATTTATATGTAACTTAGCTCCTCCTAACTTAGTGCTTCCTCCCCCTGAATGGGTGCATTGGATTCTGACAGTTTACGACATACATATAGTAACTTTTCATATCTTATATTCACACAATCATGCCATATACAAATATTTCTCCCCCTGATTGTCATTATCAAAAAGAGTTACAAAAAAAAAAGTTTAGAATAGATAGTAAAGTGCATAGAGTTGAAGAAAATTCTATTCCATTTTATTTCAGTACAAACAGAGTTACACTTTATGATATTGGAGTAGGGATGGGATAGATGGAAGAAAAAGTGGGGTTGGAGAGATTGTGGTAGACCTTGATTATGATTCGTCGAAGCATCTAGAATCATGCAGAGGCATGCATCCATTATGTTTGGAAGGTCACGTTGGAGGAGCTGAAGTTTTTGATGGGGGAGAAGGGGGTTGCTTCTAGTGTGGCTTCTCCCTCCTAGTCCTAGGCCATAAAAGGTGATACCCTGAGTAGTTTGACCTTTGGACTCCTATGAAGAAGGTTCTTATAGTCTCTAAACAACATGATATTTCTTATAAATTTTTATTCAAGCTCTTTCCTTTTTTTCTAGAAACATCATGAGATCTAGTAAGTTGAATAGAAGAACGATCTCTAATCCAAAACATCATGACTACTACCCTATCCATTCTTCTTACCTTCAGTGAAATTTCTTCTACATACATCTCTTTTTCAATTTCTCTGCTCATGACCTTTGTCACACAAATGAAATTTTTGTTCTTTTACTCTTACACTGATAGTGAGAGGATGAGGATGAGTTAAATAAGTACAACTGCTAGCAGAAATTTGGTTGAAAGAGTGGTTTCTACGAGATTCTTGTAGATTTTCACTGAATCTTGTAATGAATATTTGCTAAGTTTATTCAATAGATAAGAATGCCAATAAGGAATGCTTTAATTCCTTTATGACAATGAGATTTACTCTCATAAATGGAAGTTTTAGAAGTTTAAGAAGATAAACAATAGGACTTGAAAATTCAGACACATAATTGATGTGGCAAAGTTCGAAAATATATTTTTGAACACGAGGAATTGTGTTTGAGAATGAGGTTGAGAAGAGTCCAATCTTGATTTAGGACATGAATAGTTATGTCTTTAAATTTCAGACATGCAACAAAAATTTATGTCTGAAATGTTTTAATTGACAGGGCATATGCACATTTATGACATTCTGTATTTAAGATGTTCATTCAAATCATATAAAGTATAAAGTGATGATGAGGATATTTTCATTATGAGAATGGATCTATCACTCCTAGTTTTCTTCTAATCATACAAAATCTTTCCTCTGAGATTGGCTCAGTTAAGATGTCTACTACCTATTTTTGATTGGTATGTATTCTAAGCAAACATTATGATTTTGGACATGATCTCTAATGAAGCGATGCTTGATTTCTATATGCTTATATCTAGAATGCATAACTAGATTCTTGGTTAGAATAGCACTAGTATTATCACATCTAATAGGTGTATTAGACAATTTTAAACCATAATCTCCAAATTGTTGTTTCATCTAGAGAATCTATACATAATAACTTCTAGCTGCAACATATTCAGCTTGGACGGTTGACAATGCAACAGATGTTTGTTTCCCAGAGAACCATGATATGATTATGTTTCCAAGAAATTGACAGGTTCCTGAGGTACTTTTTTTGTCCACTCTATATCCAGTGAAGTCAGCATTAGAGTACCTTATCAATTCAAAGTCTGAACCTTTTGGATACCATAAACCAAAAAGTGAAGTGTCTAATAGGTATCAAAAATTCTTTTAATAGCAATAAGATGTGATTCTTTAGGATCGAATTGAAATCTAGCATACATACTACACTAAATGTGATATCTGGCCTGCTTGCAGTGAGATATAATAGAGATCCTATCATACTTATGTAAAGTTTTTGACAAGCAGATTTACCATTTTCATCCTTGTCCAATTCGATGGAAGTGCTCATTAGAGTTCCATATTTCCTTCCATCTTCAAGGTTGAATTTCTTTAGTAGTTCCTTTGTATATTTGGTTTGGTGGATGGATGAAATTTTCTTCCTTTGTCTACTTTACTTGTAGTCTTAAGAAAAAGTTTAATTCGCCCATCGAATTCATTTCAAATCTTCCCTATATAATCTTATTAAATTCTTGACAAAGATTTTCATTAGTGGCTCCAAATACAATATCATTAACATATATTTGCACAATAAGAATGACTTTCATAGCATGCTTAATAAAGAGAGATGTGTCACTTTACCCCTTGTGAATCCTTTTTAATCAAAAATTTACTTAGCCTTTTATACCATGCTCTAGAAGCTTGGTTTAATCCACAGAGGGTTTTCTTGAGCTTGAAGACATAGTTGGGATCATGAGGGTCTTCAAATCTAGGGGCACGTATATTTTTTCATTAATAAAACCATTCAAAAATGCGAATTTGACATCCATCTGGTAAAGTTTAAAGTTCATGAAAGATGAAAATGCCAATAGCATTCTTATGGCTTTTATCCTAGCAATAAGAGCATACGATTCATCAAAATCAATTTCTTCTTCTTGAAAGTACCCTTTTGCTACTAGCCTTGCCTTATCTCTCACTATTAATCTAGATTCATCAAGTTTATTTTTAAAGATTCATTTGGTTCTTATAATTGATTTGTGATTTTGTCTTGAAACTAAGGTCCACACATCATTTCTTTTAAATTGGTACAGTTCCTCTTACATAACTAAAATTCAGTTTTCATCTTCTAATGCATGATCTATGCAAGTTGGCTCTAATTGAGAAATAAAGGCAAAGTTACCACATATTTGGTAATACGATGATCTAGTTCTAACTTTATCATAAACATCACCAATTACTTGATTTTTAGGATGATCATTGTGAGGCCCCAAAAATTCTAGGAAAGGATGCAAGTGTTTGTATAGCTACAAATGGATGGAGCATGTGTAATCTTGGGAATTTGAAAGTAATTTCCTAACAAAATGGAAAAATAATGATAGATATAATCAATGGAGAGTGTATTTTATTGAATTGGGAGGAAATACTATGAGAGACAGTTGATAAGCAGCATGAGTGCGCCGCATGTGCACGTGGCTGTGTATACCATGGAGCACCATAAAAAGGGAGAGCTTAAAAAGCTCTATCATCATCTCCCTAGCGACAAAAACATCAAGCCTCCTCTCTCCTCTTCCCCTTGCTTGAGAACAACTCTGTTCTTGCAAGTTTCGATGGCAAAATGTTAGGAAATCAATTGCAAATGGTCTAATCGCAACCCAACATGAAGACAATGCAAATTTCAATGAATTGGAACCGTGGAGATTTAGGTAAAATTTGAAAAATTTCTCCATAGCTCAGATTTGGAGAATTCTAATTGAAGAAGTTGTGTGGTAAGTGATGTTTATTAATGATTAATCACTCTTGCAAGATAGATTTTATGAATTTTGGCTTAGGAGACAATATCATATAATTGGAAGGTTGGAAATTGGGGGAAATGATATTATAGTAGTAAATAGGATGTTATGATTATAAATTAAGGCGAAATTCATGTTAAAACATACAAATATGTAACTTTAGGAAGAAATCCCAACCTATCTATAGCTGAAATTATGAAATCTAGGTATTTGATGAAATGACCATGGGACAGATGTAGTGCAAGTAACTCTTGATATTGGTCCCTTAATTACCCCTTAATTGTGGTTCAAACAAAGAAGGGAGTAACCCCTAGAAAGGGTTGAATTATGAAATGGGATTAGCGTAAAAGTTAATAAGGTGTTCTGAAGTTTAAATAGAGCAAATACTAATGATATATGTTTTGTACATAGGATTGTGAATCATTGAACTAGACTTGGCTTTATAGAATTTAAGGCAAAGGAAAAGCATATAGGTTGAGCATAAGGTAAGCAAGTTATTTTGATACTTACCATTTTGTATGTTTAATTATGTATTTTGGATAGTATGAATCATTTTTGAATATAATTGATGCATGTAAAGATAATGTAAAGCATGAATGTTAGATATCTGTTTGATATTCTAATATGTAAAGCAGGAAGCATGACATGTTGTTATGAGTTGTGCATAAGTAAAGATAGGTGGATTGATCTATAATTGGATGACAAGAGACAATAGTTTTATTAGTAAGAACAACTTGAGTATGAATTATATATTTTGGTTGAGAGTATTTGTATTAACATGTTATAAAATATGTATAGGATCAATAAGGAAATGAAGATGTAGAAAAAGAGGAAGTAAGGTGAAATAGGTAGGATATTAGGTTTATCTTTTGAAATTTATAATTGATATTCTCCATGAATGCATTTTGGGCATGGTTGTATGAATTTGAAGTGAATGGAATTGCTATTCTCCATGAGTGCATTCCAGACATTGTGGTATGATTTTGAAGTGAATGGAAATAATATTAATTGGATTCGATTCTAGGAATACATAACTTTTGTGGTATGATTTTGAAGTGAATGGAAATTATATTAATTAGATTGGGTTCTAGGAATACATAACTTGGATTAGCAATGAGAGATTGTTAAGAATATGGAGAATAAGTTTTTTTTATGGACCTATATCAATGTGTGGATATTAAACTAAGTGTTTGATTCTACATATATATGCATTGAATGTTTTGGAACAACCATAGTTAAGCTTTTTCCTCATTTGCATCATCATAATTATATAATTATCCTTGTATCCAATGTATAGTAATGGAGGATAGGAAATAGGCCATTTAGGAAAGGAATGGAGTGAATTATAATGCAAATGAACAAGGTGTAGAAATTGGCCAGTAAGTTGGGTGCCTATGCACCCAAATAGCTTCACCACAAACCAACTTTCTAGCAGATTGGGTGCCTCCGTTCCCAACTTGTTGTTAATAGTAAATTTTTCCAATATTTTTTAATTTTTCATATTTTGTTATTTTTGACTACATATGATATATTTTTGTTATTTTGAGTACCTTTAAGTGGGAAACATGATGAGAAACATATGAGATAGATAAAACACCCTAAGACAAATGTTATAAATAATCATTATTGAGTAGTTAACCCATGTAAGCATTCAAAATTAATACAATGATTTGGTATGATATGGAGTCTACAAATTAATTGAGAATTTGGTGCTTGAGCCTTTTTAGAAGAATTTAACATAGTAATAAGATGTTATTTATACATGAAATGAACTTAGGATGCCTACAATTTATAAAATTTTAATGAGGTCAAATGTGGTGTATACCTTTGTATGAATTGTGTAAATTAAATTTGCTTGGTATATATATATATATGTATATATATATATATATATAAGGTACTTGAGGTGTAGCAAAAGATGCAATGAAATATATGATGACACAGAAGGATAGATTATTATATGTTTGGAATCAAATGCCTGCCAAAATAGTATTGAATAAACTTGTGCTCGAATGCTTGCCAAGTATGACTACTTGACTAAGATTTAAGACATATATGTTTGATTCAGATATCAATGGAAACACAAGTATTATATGGAAATGCTAGTAAAAGTATTAATTAGTCTCATTGAGTTGTGTGCACACCGAGATGATTTATTTGGTTATTTACAATCAATATGGTGCCAAGAATGGTGAAGTGGCTAGATATAGCCTATTGTGTGAGGGCCTTGAACGTGGTATAGTGGATAGATTAACAGGCGACCACCCATCTTGTCGAATTACAAAAGGAATCGACACCCTTGGGGGTGACCACTGCCAAGGTGGCAATATGGTAGACTTAATGTGAACGAATCATTATGTATAATCTAAATTAAGAGCAAACCCCTATAATACTTATCACTAAAGGTTACACTTGATTACCTCAACAGATATAGATGGTTACCCTGACATTCTTGGGCTGCAATGTAGGCAAGCTATCATAGGTAGCAATGATAATGCCATCATGAATCTTGCCACATTCATAACTAGGATTATAGGAAGACACTGATCGTATATCAAAGAGGTAAAATGGTATAATAAATAAAAAAGATTGAATGATAAGAGATTATGTATATCTAAAAACATCTATAACATGTGATTATGTCCACTGGGTTATGACCAAGTCCATTTTATTAGTGGCTACATCCACTTTGTTTATCTGGTTATGGTTCCTCAATAATTGGTACTTATTGGAGGTAAGTAAGAGAAATATGATGAAGTGACTGTAATGATTAGTGGAACAAAAAGGACAAACAGGAAAAGTGTTCAGTAGTATAGTAGAGTGAATTACTTCAAGTAGTTAGTGACTATGGTATGATTGGTTATTGTTATATTATGATAGTAGTTCCATTTGTATAAATTGATATATTGTTTCACAATGTTATTTTACTGACTACCGTTTAATTATTTACTTGCTTACTAAGTTCCTCGGACCCACTGTATTTTATTATATTTTAGCTAATAGGTTGTAAGATGGAGCCCAACATGGGGTTGGAGCTCAAGACAGGGTTAACCCTTAATGATTTAAACTGTTTTATCTTTTGCCATATTTTGGAATTTATTATAAGATGTAAATTATGAGAAGTAATGGTGATGTAATTAATGTAAATTTAACTTATATGAATCTGGATAACTTTAACTTATGATTGTATTATATAGGTTAAATAGGGCCAGTATAGGTGAGACTTTAACCATGAGCTCTCTTGTTACTGCCCTAGTAGTGCCCATGTAGGTAGGGCATTACAATCATACATGAATCTCCAATCTTTGGGAAGGGAAGTGTTCCCTTCTTCATATACGTCACTAGTGGATGATTCAAATTGTCTGTTAGCTCCATCCCTTACTATTTCTATTTATGGAGTTTATTTGTCTTGATTTTACAAGTTTATCCTCTCCACATTAATTGTAAGTTTGTCCGCTTTGTCAAGATTCTTTAGTCTTAGAAGATTCATCAAATTTGACATGAATAGATTCTTCTATAGTTTTATAACTTAAATTATAAATTCTAAAGGCTTTACTAATAGTGGAATAGCTAAGAAATATTCCTTCATTAGATTTACTATCAAATTTTTTAATATTTTCCTTTCCATTTTTAAGAATAAGACATTTACAGCCAAAAGTATGGAAAAATGATATGTTGGGCTTCTTGCCATAATATATCTAAAATGGAGTTTTATTGAGTATTGGCCTAGTATGAATTCTATTTATAATAAAACTGGTGGTATTCATAGCTTTAGCTCAAAAATATTATTGTATATTATATTCACTAAACATGGTCCTTGCCATTTCTTGTAAGGTTCTATTCTTTCTTTCCACTACTCTATTCTGTTGGAGTGTTCTTAGTGGAGAGAAAATTTGAAAAATATTGTTATTTTCATAGTAAGCTGTGTACTTATGGTTTTCAAAATCTCCACCATGATCACTCCAAATGGCAATAATATGAGAGCTTTGTTTATTCTGTACATGCCTTGAAAAGATTTTAAAGAATGAAAAAGCCTCATCTTTGGATGCAAAAAACATTACCCATCATATATGCATAATATTTCCCTCTTAGACTTTCAGTTCTAGTTGGTCCAACTAAGTCCATATGTAGTAGTTGAAGTGACCTAGTTGTGTGTACCTCCATGTTTAACTTGAAAGATTCTTTTGCATGCTTTTCTTTCAAACATGAATCACACAATTGTCCTCTCTCAAATTTTAGTTTGGGTAAGTCAACTATAGTCTTTTTATCATATCTTTGTTGGCATGTCCTAGTCTTCTATGCCATAATAGGGACTCATCGTGACTAAAAGGGCACTTAACTTGGACATCAAATAAGTTTACTATATACACATTTTCTTGCCTTTTGCCTAGAATTACAATTGAGTCATTCTAATCTAGGACTGAACAAATGTGAGATTCAAACATAATCTTGTAACCATTGTCATAAAATTGATTGACACTTAGAAGATTATACTTTAGTCCCTCAACTAGAAGTACATCTGAAATACTAGTAGAATGTGGTAGTCCAACCTTACCAATCCCAATTACTCTACCTTTACCATTATCTCCAAAGGTTACTATTCCAACATGTCTTTCCTTCAATTTAGTGAATAGCTCCTTCTCCTCTATCATGTGTCTTGAGCAACAACAGTCAATGTATCACATGCTACTTTTTGTGGCTCTCAAACACACCTAAAATGACAAGCTTAGGCTTTAGTCTTTGGTACCCATTTGGGAATGGGTCCAGGTGGGTTAGTGGCATTCAATTTTGGCATCCTTTGTCCTTTAATTGCCACCACTCTACTTTCAGGAGATTAAATTGCATTTACTACATCTACAACTTTCTTAGGAATCCAACTCCTAGTTTGTTTGGTCCTTCATTTTGTTCCAAAATTACAATTCCTTTTCTGGTGTTGTTGACCACCTTTACTTTTTGGTCTCATTTTAAACAAGGTGGTGGCTAAGGTCTGTCTTAAGGCATCATTTTTTGCCTTAACCTACTCAAGTTCATGAATGATGCATTGATCATTCTTGAGCTTGCAGTTCTCATCTTTCAACTTGGAGCACTCGTTGGTTACTTTCAATAGCTACTTCCTTGTCTCCCTCAAAGCCTTAAAATCTACATACATACTTTCTAATTCATTAAAAAACTTTGAGAATCAAGTTTAGAAGTTACTTCATCATCATGGATGACCATGAAGCTAATTCTAGTGTGGTATTCTCCTTATCTGCTTTTGTAGGTGACAATCTAATAAATTTTGCTTCATTTTGTTTTCACTGTCACTTGCACTTTCATGTAGCACATTTTCAATCATTTTTAATGTTGCAAGTGCTTTCTTCTTGTTGAGGCTTTTGTTGTTGCTACTTCTATTTTTCTTTTTAGGATATGGGTTGTGCCTTTTGTTCTATTGTTCCCCTTGCCTCTTATCAGACTCTTGGCAGTCATAATTCATGTGGGCAGTCTTGCCACAATTATAGCATGTAGGAGCTGTTGAACCAAATGGTATATATGGCAAACAACCAAGTTTTAATGATGAACAATAACACTTGTAGTATTGATGGTTATGTTCCCATGTATTGTAGAAACAAATATAAATGGTATATAGGGAAGTAACTAAAATATAGTAGACAATGTATACTGAGAATACATCAGTAAGGAGATCTACTACACTAAAAGAAGATCTAAATGCTCAAAAGAATGACATTGAAACTTTGAAAAGAAGCCATATCATCCAAGCATTTAAAAGTGTTTAAATATGATTCAATTAGCTGGCCCATACACACTTCAATCAAGAATATATCCAGTACCAAAGATATCAAAGGGCACTATGAAGAAAGCTTCAACTACTATAGAAATCTTTAGAACTCAGACAAATCATTCCACAGACAAGTCAGATAAAATCTTCCTATACAACTTCTGCCTGCAACACAAAGACGAATTCAGATCACAGAAGTAGAGATGAAATGGAACTAAACTTAGACAAATGAAGAGCTAAAGATGAAGTTGAACTAATTAAGCATTTGTCTCTCATATAAAGTCTATCATGTACCAAAAGGAGAACAAGGAACTCATCTGCAACTTACTATAGATGGAGTAGAAAATGAAGTAGAAGTAGCATAGTGGCCATAGATGAATTGCTTATTTTGTCTGTCATCTTCATCTAGAAATTCATCCATTACTTATAGCAGACAAACTAACAGACGAACTATTGTAAAGATGATTCATCTATGCCTCTATGATTTATCTATTACTTGTAACAGACTAACCAACAGACGAACTATTAGAAAAATATCATTTATGCCTCTATAATTCATCTATTACTTGTAGTAGTCAAATTAATAGATGAACTATTGGAAAGAGGATTTATCTGCACCTTGTAAATTTTTCTATAACTCTTTGTAAACAAATCAATAGACAAAGTCAATTTATCTGTTGTGAAGAATCTTTGTCTGTTACTTGTAATACATAAACCAACAGACAAAGCTAATTTGTCTGGTGAGAGAACTTCATTAGATGAACAATAAGAGAAGAACTTCGTTTGTGCCTCTACAATTCGTCTGTTAATTATAACAGATGAACTAGAAGATGAAGTAAAAGTGCTGTAATGAACTCAGGCAAATTTATAAAGATAAAGTTCCCTACTCTATTCTATGGATCTACTCAAAGTCGATTTGTCTGTTACTTAAAAGAGACAAACTAGATTTAATCATACAAAGTCCTTAGATAAATTGTGACTGAATTATTATGGCACACCATGATGAGTAGAAGCCACTTATACTAGACAATTCTGGCTACACTCTCCGGTCAAACTTTCACTTGAAGCAAATCTTATTAAACTATTGGACCAATCAAGCTTAGTTGAAGATGGAAAAAAATTCAAAGGAAAGTAATCTTCGCTCTGACAAAGATTACAATCTCAGAGGCTGTGTTCCTTCAAGCTTAATGAGCATCTTTCTAAAAGAATGAAAGAGTTAGTCATGCAAAATGCGTTCATCCGGTGTTTGCCAAAATTGAAAAGGCATCTTCTTCAAGGTTGGTGTTGTAGGCTTTCTAGCTAGAATGAGTTATCAAGAAGATAACTTTTCAATGGAAGAAAATTCAAAACGGTCTTCAACATTCAATGAAAGCCATAAAAGCCATCTAGCTTCAATGGGCAGAAATTTTTAAAGTAGTATAAAGGTAGCGTAGTGTCAATGAAGAAGGAAGAGGAAGCTGAAGAAAGATGAAAAGGAGAAAAGAGCTTAAATGAGTAACCTCTCTCAATTAGACAATGCTTCCTCTAAGATAATTACGCTAATGGATGATGAGCCATAAAGATCTATCTTAATCATATTTTTGGAGTATTGATATCTAATGTGCTTGAACAAGTAATCATTTTATATGTGCTTAAACCTTGTACAAATCATCCTAGTGAAGAGGCAAAGTAATGTACAACTTGAGGACTGTTAATCACCATATGAGTTTATAGTGAGCTCAGGAAAATCACATGTAATGAGTTGTTAGTGACCTCCATCAAGTTTGTTGGTGATCTTCAAAACCAGTGAAGTTCCTGATGAGCTCATAAAAACCAAAAGAGTGCTAGGAGCATTATGTTTATGCCCCCTTGAGTCAGAATCCAGAAGAATATTAGGAATACTTATTTATGCCTAAAATCCAGAAGAGTGCTAAAAGCACAAATATATTCCATTATAAGTGATAGTGGAACCCAAGGAACAGTATGTGTGCCCTTGGAAGAGTGGATGTAGGGACAAGTGCTCGAACTACTATAAAAATTATTGTGTATTGTCTGCTTGATTGCTTTACTTTGCATGCTACTGTTCTATCATTATATCATACATATTATTATACACACATACACATGATAACCTGCTTGAGATGACAATAGCTAAGGAATGCTGAATTTGTGTATGGAGTGGACACCATGATTGAATGAGCAACTATGAAAATCTTATATGCATTACAATATCATTTCAGCTCAGCACATTAATTTTTATTTGGCTATAATTTTCATATACTCAATTCACCCCTCCCCTCTTGAGCTATCTACTACATGGGACCATCAAGTGGTATCAAATCAGGCTTCGCAAGTTAAACTTGACTACCAAAATTTAACTTGGGAAGAGATTCCCATGGCCAAAGTGTTCCATAACACTCTTGCTTAAGGACAAGTTATTTGCAGACCATTATACATTAATGATATCTGTTAAAGATTTTGAAAATTTAAAATACTTGTTTACCACTAAATTTGATAGAATATCTGTGTAGCTTTGTTAAAGATGTATTAGAAATTATATATGACAAAGCTAACAAGGTCTAAAAGACCCATGCAATTGACTCTATGTAGGAGCTGTAGGAACAAGAGAGATCAGATGAATCAACTTATGAGAATCTTGAGAAGTTGAAGACAACTAAGTAAGCATTGTTAATGTCATAGCAATTTAAGACAATGAGGTAATCTTTCAAACTTTCATGAAATTTATGATGATTTTAAAGCTTTGATTAGATTCCTTCAAAATTGAAAGTATATTATTCTGAATTGTTTATGCATACATTGCACACTAAGTTGTCTATAAAAAATGCTCTAAACCATGTGCTCCTCACTACTTCACTCATGCATGTGATATAAAGTCAAGAGATTAGTCATTCAAATCTTTACAAATTAAAATCTTCTGATCATAAGTGAGCCTCACATAAAATATCATGCTCTTTGACAATCATGCACATCTTGGATAAAAAATAAATTAAAAATCAAATCAGTTTATATCTGCCTGTAGATGAAGTCACTACTTAGTCTATAGGCTTGTCTAAAGCCACCTAATTCATCTGAGGCCCTCGAGGTTTGAACGTAGACTTGATAAAAACCCCTCTTTTAACTTTGTTTTAGACTCACCTCTCCCATTCACTATTGGTTAAAGAAAATTCACTTTTGAGAAGAAGGCGATTCAAATACCCACTGCTTCCTTCTTCACTTCTCATCTTCTTAGTGAAAATTTTGATTTACTTATCTTGTTGCCAAGAAACTCCAAAACTTTTCCTATCAAAATTCACATCAAAACCGTAAAACCTTGACTAATGGATATGGCAGATTCAAGACAGCAGAGATGACTCTAGCATTCACATCTGGCAGAAGAAGAAATAGAGAAGAGTCAAAGGAGATGCATCCACCTTGCAAAATAAGGGTTCAAATAAACAGGCTTTTTGAGGTAACCTTTCAAAACAATGAACAAAGTTACCATGAGTTCATGAGAAATTGTGATAAAAAAGTATTGAAAAGAAAGGTTATTGATTTTGATTTCTTTGAAGAAATGAAGATGGAAATATGCAGCTGGATAAACTTTCAGGGGTGGAACGAATTCATGAGTTGCAAAGACAAATGCTATTCTAGAATGGTAAAAATACTTCTTTGTAACTATGATCCTAAATTGAAGAAGTCCTGCTTTGGAGACAAAAAAATAAATATGTCCCCTAAAAGCATCAGAGAATGCTTAAATCTCTCCATGATTGAAATGCAAATATTTGAATGGCCAAACCCAGAAGAGAGTTGTTTTCATAGTTAATAAGGATAGCTATTGATGATGATGTAAGGAATATGAATTCTAAGAATCTAGATATGAATCTAAGACTTGCACACAATATCCTAAACAACAACATCTATCCCAATATTGGGAGTAGGGATAACATTTCCGAAAGAGATGCATGGATTCTCTAGGCATTGAAATGTAAAAATAAACTAGATCTGGCCAAACTCATGTCTGAACAACTTCATCAGGTTAAAACATTAGAAAGACATTGTCTACCCTATCGAATGACAATGACCAAAAGATTAAGAAAGGCAGAAGTAGATTTGTCACATGAGGTACCAGATAAATTCAAGTACTTAGACATGGTTGATAAAGTGGCACTAAAAAGAATGAGAATATTCATAGCATCAGATGGTACAGTTACTAAGAAAGCAAAAGGAGCAAGGCAATCAAAAAGAGTGAGGAAAGAGGAATAAGAAAAAGAAGAAGAAAGTTTGAATCAGTCAGGGAAGAAAGGGAAGAATCCCTTTCAACAACAGCAGAAGGAGTCACCTCATACATACAAATTGATGAAATAAGTAGAGAAGATGTCACAAAAAAATTTGTGGCTAAAACGATAGATGAGCTAAGACAAGATGACTTCTCTATTAAAGAAAGAATAAGAGTGGAAAATCAAGATCCTGTATCTTATGTCAGAACAACAAGAAGGGTAAGAGATGAAGAAGAAAGATTAGTGGATAATATAAAATCAACCTTTGTAGCAACAGAAACAGAGGCAACAGTTGCATCGTCTCCACCTCACAGTCCAAATTCATTCAGACCAACTCACTCATCTCCATGAACTCATCCCACTCTACAAGACCAAGAGAGAAGGATCATTATTATTGAAACATTCCTTTTAGCTCTTAGTATTAGGATGATTCTATGGGTCAAAAACTAGACACTAATCTCCTTAGTTAAATCCATCATAGGTCAAACAAAACCATCCCAATCCTCTCCACAATTTTCTCTAGTCCATGAAGACAGACTTGTTTCACCAATCAGGTCTACCCATTCCTTAGTTGCACCTTCACCTTCTCACTCCCATCACTTACCTTCTATTCAAACAACTTAGAATTCTTCAACTTCCACATCCTCATCACTTTCATCTCCATCTAAGTTAGTTGAAATACTCTCTGATTCAGAAATACCTCTCTCTCAAATTCCCAAAATCTGTAAAAACCACTTCAAAGAAATAGATTCATCCTTCATCAGGTGTCTCCTGTGGTACTTCTCAACCTCATCCTTCCATTCTTAAAACTAGGAGATTCACTCCTATGTCCTCCATCCCTCCATATAGAGATGTTGTCACAACAAAACTAGCTTTACATTCCTTCCACACAGAAAAATCCTATTGCTATCCTCCTAATACAAAAGATCCATGTGAATTTGTATCCATCGATATCTCTATTCCACCTCCAATAAAACTTAGTAAGAAAATAAGATTAATAGAAAAAGAAATTGAGCATAGACAAAGAATAAATGAACATGCTTACTTTGATTTGAAAGCCCAAAAGGAAAGTTTAGTTATTTAGATCTTCCATTCCCACACTTTGATGACCTTGAATTTATAAAACTTAATATTGACATCATCAAAAAGCCTTTTCCTAAAAATTTCAAGCCAGAATTTCCAAAGATAGACAAATTTGTTGATAACTTCATACTAAATTTCAAGGGACCATCAATAGCTACTCCAACTCCTCAATTAAATGATCCTATATCTTTTAAGTCAACTTCGAGAGTACCACCTAGCATTATTCTTGAATCATCTAACCTTAATCTGTTCTATCTTCTATACAATGTATATCGACAGGTAGGTTCATGCAAATTGTTGTTTAGCTTTCCAATTTGCCTTTACCCTCCAGAATTTGGTAATCCAGATTATTTTGAAAGGCTAAGGGTAATTGAACCTGAAAGAGTTGTTTCCTCAAAATCTGGGATTTCACCGTCCATCTTAACAATTTCTTCCTCCAACACTTCTTCTTCTGAGCCTACACCTTCTTCATCTAGCACTTCTTCTTCTGAGTCAACACCTCCTTTACCCAATCCTCATCCTTCCTTAAGATTCAAAATTATAGCCTCTAAATCCAAGCTTCCTCTCTCTCTAAGACATCCATTTTTAAATCTTCAAAAGTTGATGACCCTTCATTAAAGTATAGACATATTGATCCTATTCCCATAGGTCACACTCTGTACAACAAGAGTATGGTAGCCAATGCTCAAGCCATTATTTAAGTAAAGCCTCTTCCTTATCCATATTTGGCAGATCCTGAATTTTAAATTTGACTCAAGGTTGTCAACTACAAGGATAGCAATATACAACCTAAGGATAATGCCTAATCTGCTCAATATAATTTTTTGAGTTTGTACATTATACATTCATCTTGCACATTAATGAAGTATATTTTTCAAACAGTTTCTAGCTCTTCGATATTGCTTGAATGTTGTTTCCTAGGAACTATGTTGCATCTCTCTTGTGCTTTGCCTTTTTGATTTTGACAAAAAGGGGAAGAAATATAGTGAAATTTGAGTCAAATTAAAATTAGAATAGTATAAAGCAAAATATAGTATCTATTCAGGGGGGGGCCACATAAGCTTAACTAAAATAGTGCACCAAGTCAGGGGGAGCCATAACATTAATAAAGTCTTTGCTTAATTCTACTATGCTTAAGTATATAATGGTTTTACTCTTTTGAAAGGTATTTCACTCAAATGTTTTATCATCATCAAAAAGGGAGAGAATGTTGAACCAAATGGTATATATAGCAAACAACTAAGTTATGATAAAGAGCAACAACATATGAGTGAATACTTGTGGTACTAAGAGTTCTGTTCCCAAGTATTGCAGAAAGAAATATAAATGACATGCAGGGAAGCAACCCAAATACAGTGGACAATGTATATAGAGAATACATCAGTAAGGAGATCCACTACATTGAAAGAAGATCTAAATGCTCAAAAAGAATAGCACTGAAACTTTGAAAAGAAGCCATATCATCCAAGCATTTAAAAGTGTTCAAATATGATTAAATCAGCTAGTCTATACACAGTTCAATCAAGAATATATCCGGCACTAGAGATATCAAAGGGCACTATAAACAAAGCTTCAACTACTATAGAAATCTTCAGAACTTAGACAAATCATTCCATAGATAAGTCAAATAAATTCTTCTTATACAATGTCTGTCTGCAACACAAAGATGAATTCAGATTGTAGAAGTAGAGATGAAATGGAACTAAACTCAGACAAATGAAGAGCTAAAGATAAAGTCGAACTAATCAAGCATTTGTCTCTCATATTAAATTTGTCACATACCAAAAGGAGAATAAGGAGCTCATCTACAACTTACTACAGATGAAATAAAAACAGCATAGTGGCCATAGACGAATAGCTTTGTTTGTTATCTTTGTCTACAAATTTGTCTATTACTTACAGCAGATAAACCAACAAACGAACTACTAAAAAGATGATTCATCTATGCCTCTATGATTCATCTATGCCTCTATAATTCATCTGTTACTTGTAAGAGATGATTCGTCTATGTCTCTACGATTCGTCTATGCCTCTATGATTCGTCTGTTACTTGTAACAGACTAAATAATAGATGAACTATTGGAAAAATATCATTTGTACCTTTATAATTCATCTATTACTTGTAGCAAATAAACCAATAGATGAACTGCTAGAAAGAGAATTCATCTGTGCCTTGCAAATTTGTCTATAGCTCACTATAGATAAATCAATAGACAAAGTCAATTCATTTGCTGTGAAGAAGCCTTGTCTGTGTCAATAAGAGTTGTTTGTTACTTGCAACAGACAAACCAACGGATAAAGCTACTTCCTCTGGTGAGAAAACTTCATTTGATGAACAATAAGATAAGAACTTTGTTTATGCCTCTACAATTCATCTGTTACTTTTAAAGGACAAACTAGAAGATAAAGTAAAAGTGCTGCAATAAACCCAGGCAAATTTACAAAGACGAAGTTACCTACTCTATCTTATGGATCTACTTAGAGCCAACTTGTCTATTACTTACAAGAGACAAACTAGACTTGATCAGATTGTGGCTGAATTACTATGACATGGTATGATGAGTAGAAGCCACTTATATCAGATAATGCTAGCTGCACTCTCTGATCAAACATTCACTTGAAGCAAATTTTATTAAACTACCGGACAAATCAAGCTTAGTTGAAGATGGAAAGAAATTCAAAGAAAAGAATTCTTTACTCTGACAAAGATTGTAACTCTTAGAGGCTGCATCCCTTCAAGCTTAATGAGCATCTTTTCAAAAGAATGAAAGTGTCAATCATGCAAAATGTGTTCATCCGGTGTTTGCCAAAACTAAAAAGGTATCTTCTTTAAGGTTGGTGTTGTAGGCTTTCCAACTAGAATGAGTTTATCAAGAAGATAACTTTTTAATGGGAGAAAATTCAGAATGGTCTTCAACATTCAATGGAAGCCATCTACCTTCAATGGGTAAAAATTTCTAAAGTAGTATAAAGGTAGCACAATGTTAATGAAGAAGGAAGAGGAAGTTGAGAGAAAGATGCAAATGAAAAAAGAGCTGAAACGAGTAACCTCTCTCAATTAGAAAATGCTTTCTCCAAGATAATCAGTCTCCATTATACTGATAGTTGATGAGTCATAAAGATCTATCTTAATCACATTTCTAGAGCATTGACATCTAATGTGCTTCAATGAGTAATCATTTTATATGTGCTTAAATTCTGTACAAATCAACCTAGTAAAGAGGCAAAGTAATGTACAACTTGAGTGTTGTTAATCAGCCATATGAGTTTGTAGTGAGATTGGGAAAACCATATTATAATAAGTTATTGGTGAGCTCTAAAAAACCATTAAGTTTTCTTGTGATCTTTGAAACCAGTGAGTTTCCTAGTGAGCTTATGAAAACCAGAAGAGTGTTGGGAGCACTGTGTTTATGCCCTCTGGAGTTGGAATCCAAAAGAGTATTGGGAATACTTATTTATACCACCTAGAGTTGGAATCCCTAAGAGTGCTGGGAGCACTAATGTATTCCATTATAAGTGATAGTGGAACCCAAGGTACAATATGTGTGCTCTTGGAAGAGTGGATGTAGGGACGGGATGCTCGAACTACTATAAAAATTGTTATGTGTATTGTATGCTTGATTGCATTACTTCGCATGCTACTATCTTATTATTACATCACACATATCATTACACACACACATGATAACCTTCCTGAAATGAGAACAACTAAGAAAGCTAAATCTGTGTGTAGAGCAGACACGATGATTGAATGAACAATTATGAAAATGTCATATGCATTACCATATCATTTCTGCTCAACACATTAATTTTTATTTGGCCATAATTTTCATATGCTCAATTCACCCCTCCCCTCTTGAGCTATCTACTACAAAGAACTAAAAGGAGCATCTTTTCTTTTGTCTTTGTTTCTAAAATTTTTGGAGTTACTTCTAGTCTTTCTTCTAAAAATGGTTCTGAATCTTCTACTTAGCATCACCATGCCATCATCATTTTCCGCACTACTTGTTGATGATTCATTTTGTGAGTCATTTTCTAATTTAGCTCTCAGTGCTATTGATTTCTTTCCTTTTAGTTCTTTTAGAGCTTTTTACTTTATTAGAACTTCATGGGTCATAAGTGAACCCATTAATTCTTCTGCTTTCATTTTGTCCAAATCTCTCGCCTCCTGAATAGCTGTGACTTTTGCCATGCATTGCCTTGGTAAGATCTTAGAATCTTTTTCACCACTTTGGGTTCTTCATATTTTTCACCAAGATCGCTTAACCCATTGGTGATCTTTTGAAATCTTGCAAACATTTTTGATATTATTTTATTATCTTGCATGTGGAAGGCTTCATATTCCTGCACAAGTATATTAATTTTGGTCTCCTTGACCTAATTAGTACCTTCATGTGCAACTTTAAATTTATCCTAGATTTCTTTTACTAAGCCACAAGCCGATATCTTTTTAAACTCAGTAGGTGATAATGCATAGTAGAGGCTATTCTTAGCTTTGGCATCTCTCTTTATTAATACAATATCTTTAGCAGTATATTTATCCTCTGTGTTTGTGACAGTCTTTCCATCTTTGATGATTTGCCATAACTTGTAGTAAGTAGCTATCAAAAAGTTTTGCATGTACATTTTTCAGTACCTATAGTTTGTACCATCAAAAGATGGGGGTTTGGTAGTTGACTATCCTTTAATTGTGATGTTGTGAATAGTGTTAGCCATGGGGATCCCTTCAAGCAGTCAAAATAACTAGTTAAGGTTAGCTATTAAATCCTGCTCTAATACCAATTGTTTGTCCCATCCTAAAGTAGCTCAAAAGGGGGGGTGGTGAATTGAGCTATCAAAATCTTGGCCAACATAAAAATTAAGTGCTATAAAAATAGGAGATGAATCATGCAACACTAAGCAAATAGATATTTTATAGAGGTTTGGCCCATAACAAGACACCGTTTAGTAAGCCCCTTGCTTGCTATCTCAATCAATGAGAAATGTATAATAGGAAATGCCTCTTACATAGGTTGAGTTTGTACACAAATAAATACTATAGAAATTAATATATGATTAATAAGTATGAAGAATTTCAAACTCCTTTGATTTACTATAGGGAATAAGCCTTTAATGCAGATGGCTTTCTGGCGCTGTGGAGTTGGAAGAAAACTTAATATCTGAAAGTAAATGCCCTTATTTTCTTCTCTTAAAGATATCTAATATTTTGCAACCCTTTTTTCTAGAATGACCTTTCTTTACTCCTTTTATAGTTGAGTTTGAATTATGCCCATTGGAGAAGAGGACGTTCATTTAATGTGAGTGAATCGATAGGATTTTTTGTTTATTGGAGCTTTCTCATGAGTTTTTATGTTTGAGATCCATTGAGCTATGTCTGAGTTCAGTTTCTGTGTCCGAAGTTAAATTTTTGGACTTGTATAGCTCATTCAGCTAGAAACAGACTGTTTGGCCATGTCTCAAAGTAAATTGTCATGTCTGGGTTCAAATAGTCTTGTTTGGTATTAAACTTTTATACTTGGAATGGTGCTTGGCTTGCAACTGACTTCTTTCTTCCATGTTTGGAAACGATTCGCCATGTCTGGATTTGAGTGGTCAGGTCTCAAATTATTATTTCAGACTTGGATGAGCCATCCACCTTGCAACACTGTATTCAGTTATGTTTTAAAGTGAATTACCATGTTCAGAAATGATTTCCACATCTGTAATTAATATTTCAAACTTGGATTGGCACTAGTTGCATTTTGTTATGTGACTTGATCTAGGCTATGTCCAGATTTTAGTACATGTGAATTTTGGACTTGGATTTCTTGGAAACATTCTTCTCTTCAGTCTTCAATGACTGAAGAGAATGGCTTCTTGGTTCCAATGACTTGACTTCTTGATCAACAATTTCCAAACCTTGTTCCATGTCTGGAATTGGTTATGTGATGTCTGAACTTGCTTCTTTAGTGTCTGTCATTTTGCTTGAGTGTGAAACTTATACTTTTTTCATTTTGAAACCTTGAGCTTTTTTGACTTTTGAGCACAAGTCTAAATTACTTTGGAAGTGTTTTGAGACTTATGTAGAAGTCGTTTCACACTACTTCATAGTTTCACTGTCATTCTTCCTCATTTGAACATTTACGTTTTCTTCCCTATAATCTAGTGGATCCTTTTTTTAACATAGTCTTGCATGCGCTGTCCAGTTAAGCTATTTCCTTGATGTATTGTTCATTATTGTACACTTGGGAAATAATGATTAGTAGCTTAAACTTTCCCTCATGTGTTTTTGCTCATCATCAAAACTTAGCTGGTCAAGTATTTTTATCATCAAAATAAAGCCTAAGGAGGTTTGGTTCAATAAAATCCTTTTCATACAATATAACATGATTAACACTAGTTTCACCTTAATACCAAGTTATTCAAGTTTCTAGTCTAACCCCTTATACCTAATAACACTATATAACCAAGTTTTCTCACACCCAATCATCCTAAAAACATCAAAATTCATAAATTAATCATTTCCCCCATGGCAAATCATCATAAACCATGAAATTCCCTCAATTTCTACTATTCACAAGTTGGGAATGAAACCCTAACAAGCAAAAATCACAATTTTGGAGAAGTAAAGAATGACTTACCTAGAAATTCATACATAGCCTTCATCCCAAATGAGGAATCAACCCCAAAAATCAAGTTTCCACCATAGATTGCAACAAAATAGCCTTCCCACACTTTTTTCATCGCCTAAATCGAAAGAATTCAAGCTAGGATGGATGCTTGAGTGATTACACTGCTAGATTATCTTGTTTCCTAGCTCAAATGGCAAGAATCTTGAGCTTAGCGGGATGGGTTCTAGGATTAGGGCATTGGGAAGAAGAACGATAGGATAAGAATGAAGAAAAGGACCCAAAAAAACTTAAAAAGTCGGACCATTGACCGAACCAGCGAAACTGGTGCCGTGGCCTCAGATTTGGACATCGCGGCGTCCATCCTACTTCCTACTAGGATTATTTCTTCTATTTTGGCCATAACTTCCTCATATGATGTTTGATTTATATGATTTATAATGCATTGGAAAGAAATTTCAATATCTATAACTTTTATGTTGATCATTTTTTTTATTTATCCTCCAGATATGATTAATTTAGCCTCAAAGTGATGCCTTTTGTTTCAACACAATATGTAGCTCTAAAGATAGTTGTAGCATTTTAGCTCTAACTTCCTCATTTAATATCTGAATCACATGATTCTTAATGAATTTTAAAGGTAATTTAATGAGCTATAATGTTTATGTTAAATAGATTTTCTAAATCATCCATCATATATGCTAAAAATTGGATACAAGTGATGCCTACATTATATTCATCTTCATGCTCTCATTCACTTGTGCTCAAAACATAACTTGTAGTTCTTTCTTCATTCTTTTCCATGTAATTCTTTCTTCATTCTTTTCCATATAATTCTTTAAGAATAATTTTATGTAAATACAACAAAATCACATTAAAATGCATATATTATGCCCCCACATGCCTAGATCAAATCACATAATGATAACCCCAGTCTCATAGATATTCAACTTTTGCAATAATTTCTCCCACTTGCACTTAAGTACTAAGCTTAATAACTTCCAAATTTCAAATTGGTTCATATCCATCATGGCCTTAGCAATATTTGCAAACACTTTTCCTTATTTTAACACCTCGGGCGTTATAACTAAGGGATGAATAATTATCTTGAATCCTTATCTACGTAGGATACCTCATCAAACTATGACTATCCTAGTACAAGACTTAAGATCAACTATAAAAACATCAAGTATGGACGCCCTCCGAAAAATAAGCTCTTTACATAGGATACCTCATCAAACTATGACTATCTTGGTACATGACTTAAGATCAACTATAAAATATCAAGTATGCACACCCTCCAAAAAATAAGCTCTCTGCATTCTCTGCATTTCTATAAAGGTCTTATCACTAACTTAAGCATTGGATTGCTCATGCCGGGAGATTCCCTAGCACCCTGTGACGTCTCCTCTATCTTACAGATCTTCATCCAAGATCTTCAAAAAGTAGTTTGGGTGCTCAAATATTGGTGTTGTATATAGAAACACTCAAGTAAGCCATGTTAGATGAACAACCAGGGAATATGAATGTTCCTCCATGCAATCCGTCCACAGGAGACAATCTGCCTCCCGTTGCTAACCAAAGTAGCTTCTGACACAACACATTGGTTTTCAAAATACATTTACTCCTAGAACAACTATTTAGACAAACAATGTCATAATGCAGCAGATGATGCAACAACAAAGAGAGTAGAGAGAGTTTTTCCAGAAGATCTTTCCCTTCAGTAGTCAACAAGGCAATTGTTTAATTCATGTTTCCTATTTTGATGATGAACAAGCCTAGATAACTTGATGTGTTGAGAATGTGGAAATGAAATGATGTAAATAATCTAATACTTGTAGGATTTGATTCATTACAGGTGTCAAGTGTTTGACATGTAGGTGATAGGTGAAGTTGAATTTTTAATTGATTGCAAAATGGGAATTCAAAGTGTGATTGAATGACTTCTATGTGTGGTTTGTTTGTTTGTGTGATGGATGGATGGTTGAATGGTTTGGTTGTTTAAATTGATTACTTGTGGATTGGTGTAAATAGGTAAAGAAATGGTTTGTTCAAAAGGATTTATTTTAGTCTAAGTTAAAACATTGACAAATTTCCTAATTTGTTGACATTTTTTGTGGAATATAAATGCAAACCTCAATTGATTTCAAGTTATGGACAAATTTGGCAGAGTTGAACTTGGATAGATTTAAATCTATTTAAGTTGAAACCTTCGTGGAATTAAAATCGATGAAGTGACACTGTCATTACTGGTTAGGGGAAAATTCAATGGAGTTAAACCTCGATGGATTTCTTATGAAGGAAAAATGTTGACATTTTTGGAAAATGTCAATAGTTCTTGTCCATTATAGATAGTTATGTGACTATGGTCTTTATGCTCATGTTCTTTGATTGATTTGAAAAAAAATGTCCTACTATTTATTAGGCTATAAAATGGGAGATTGTTTAAAGAAATTAAGATCTAAGTGAGTGATGATAGAATAAAAAAGCTTAGATCTGCAGTAAATTGGATAATTGTTAAACTCTATTTTGCATTTGATCATGATTGAATTGAAGGCTTTGAAGTTCATGTTGGTCCCTATCTAAGGTAGCTCAAGAGAGGGGGGGGGGGGTGAATTGAGTTTTTTAGACCCAATATAAAATCAATGTGCTGAAAAGAATAAGGAATAAATCATGCAGCACAATTATACAGGTATTTTTATAGATCTTCAGCCCACAACACGGTACCTACTCCTCTCTCTAAGTTAGCCTTACTCATTGCACTCAGGTTTCACTAATAACCTATTGGTTTTACAAGCTCACTAACAAACTTACACCTGTTAGTTTCCAAGCTTACTAACAAACTTATGCACATTAGTTTCCAAGATCACTAACAAACTTATATAAGTTGGTTTCCAAGCTCACGAAAAAACTTATATACATTAGTTTCCAAAGTTGACCAACAAAACAAGATCAACAAGCCCCTTGCTTGCTATCCCAAACAAAGAACAATGTGCGATAAAAATGCCTCTTATATAGGCTGATTTTGTATAGAATTAAAGTGCAATAGAAATAAATATATTGCAAAAATGTAGAGTATATCAGACTCCCTTAAGCTATTGCAGAGATTGAGCTTTGAATGCAGATTGTGTTTTGCAAAGTGGACTTGGAAGAAAAACTTTAATGTCTAAGTAAATGCTCTATAAGCTCTTTCAGAAAATTTCACTAACTCTCTAACTCCTCTAATCCTTTTTGGAATGATCTCTCTTTACTCCTTTTAAATTGGGATTCAAAATCTGCCTATTGGAGAAAACAATGTTCATTAAATGCTAGCGAATTGTCAAGATTTTCTGCCCATTGAAATGCTCTTACAGGTTCTCACTATTTGAAGACACTTCGGCAATGTCCAAAATGAACAACTATAGCCAAAGTTAAGATTTTGAACTTACGTAAATCATTTAGCTTGCAATAGACTTCTTTCAACTATGTCCAAAAGTGAATCAATGTATCTAGAGTTAAAATTTGGACTAAATTGGTGCGAATTGCTCTTGGTAGCATGACTAAACTTTAGCGATGATCGAAAGTGAGTTGGCAATGTCCAAAGTTAAATTTTGAACTGATTGACTCTAGCAATGACAATGTTTAAAGCTTAGCACTTGGAATTTATGGAATGACTTTTGAGACATGTTGGATTGACTTTAGCAATGTCTAGAATTGGTTTTGCAGTGTCTGAACTTGACTTTGTAGTGTCCGAATTAGGCTTTGAAGTTCTAGCATTGTACAAACTTAGTTATGTGTCTAAATTGGTCACATAGTGTCCAACCTTGCTTCTTCAGTGTCTGAACTTGGTTTTGTGTTCAAATTAGTTCAACAATGTCCAAACTTGGTTTTGTGTCCGAATTGATTCAGCAGTGTTTGAACTTGCTTTTGTAGTGTTTGAACATTCTTGAGTTTGGAACTTAGTTCCTTTTCTCCCTATGAAGCCTTGTTTTTGTTTGAGCTTGGGCATCTATCTGATTTACTTTGGTGGTACTTGAGACTATGTCCAAAGTGACTTTGAAGCTTATCTATGATGCTTGACATATTCTTTTGAGCATTTATGTTTTCTTCCTTGTAAACTAGTGGATCTTGTCTCTGATATTGTCTTATGTGTGTTGTCCACTTAGGTTATTTTTTTGACATATTATTCATTATATCATACTTGGAAATAACAATCAGTAGCCTAATCGTTCACTAATATGCATTTTGCTCATCATCAAAACTTGGTTGGGTATACATATTCATCATCAAAATCAATTCAAGCAAAATAGGTTTAGTTCAACAATCTTCCCATTTTTTATGATCACCAAACATCTAAGTGAATTAGCTTTCAAACAGATAAACATAAATATATATGGGAACTAAAAAGAAATAATTTGTTCAAAATGAAACATACATAGCCCCCCTTACAACGTGCATTTCTAACTATAAATGTTCTAAGTGCTCCCCCTGAGTGAATGCATTGGATTTTCACTTTATCAAACATACATATTCTTTCATTTTTAATTAATCATATAGCTTCTATAGTCATACATACTTCTACCATTTTTCTCCCTTATTGTTATAACATGCTACAGAATATCTTCTTCCCTTTATTGTTAATGCATACAAATATCTTCTCCCCCTTTTCTACTATCGTACAATTTCTACCATTTCTCCATCATACAACTACTATATCCCCCCTTTTTGTCATTATCAAAAAGGCATATAGGAGAAAGTATATGCAAGATAGAATGTGCATTAAAATAAAGTACTTAGAATGAACACAAAAAGATATTTCATTTCATTTCAAAACAAACTGACTTATAAACAAAGATACATTTATATCTATTTTAGTACAAACAAATTTCTAATCTAATAGTGAAAGGTGTAGTAGGGATAGGATGGATGGAAGAAAAGGTGGGGTAGAGAGATTGAGATGGAGCCCGATTTTTATCCATCAAAAAGTTTGGAATCATACATAAGCATACGTCCATTACTTTTGGTAAGATCACATTGGAGGAGCCTAAGTTTTGGACAAGGGAGAAGGGGGTTGTTGCTAGTGCAACTTCTACTTCCTAGTCTTTGGCCTCCAAAGATGGTAATGTTAGAAGTAGGGCCTTTGGACTTGCATAAAGATGGTTCTCAAAAACTCTAAAGAATGTAATATCTCTTATAGATATGCATCTAGTTCTCTTATCTTTTTCTTTAAAGACATTACGAACTTTATCAAGTCCATCAGAAGAGCTATCTTCAATCCAAAACATCTCAATAACTTCTCTATCTACATTACTTCACCTCAAGGAATTTTCCTTTACACATTTTTTAGTTGTTCTTTTTCTGCTCATGATATTCATTACATGTACTGAGTTGTCTTCTTCTCACTCTTGCCTTAGCAGCATATGGATGGGGATGAATTAATAGGAATGGTTGCAATAGTAAGGGGGTTTCTAGGGGGTCTTACGAGATTCTAGCATATTCTTGAGAGAATTTAGAATGAATGTTTGCTAAATATCTTTAAGAGACAAGCATTCCAATGAAGAATGTTTAATTCTAGTGGGCAAAATGAGGTTTTATCTCGTAAATGAAGGTTTAGGCACTTTTGGAAGATAAGCAATAAGACTAGATTTTTTAGACATAAAAACAATTTTGGCTCAGTCCGAAATTGTAATTTTGGACATAGATGGTTGTGTTTGGAAATAAGATTTCAGACAAAAGTTAGATACTATGAAGTGAAGTTTCATAATGTATGAAAGTGTATCCTAAAACTAAGTTCACTTCCATAATGTATAAAAGTGTGTCCTAAAACTAAGTTTGAAATATTCTAAGTAAAGCTTAACATCTCAAAACATGTAGATATATCATTATAAAATAGAAAGAATAGGCATATAGGTCAAATAAACATATTGATAACATGGTGATAGAGAAAATAAGCATTACGCATATGGATCTATCACTCCTAACTTTCTTCTAATCATACAAAATCTATCCTCTGGGAGTGGTTTAGTCAAAATGTCGGCTAACTATTTTTTAGTTGGCAATAATTTTATAAACTCAAACCATGGTCTATTTGGTCTTCTATTTTCTTCTAGAATTATAACTCTATTTCTTATGTTGCTGACCACATTTTTTATTAGTTTCATTCTAAATAAGGTGGAGGTTAAGGTCGCTCTAACGGTGTTGTTTTTTTGCCTTAACTAGCTTAAATTCATGAATGGTGCATTCATCATTTTTGAGCTTTCTATTTTGATTTTGATCTTTTAATTTGGAGCACTCATTGGTTACTTTCAATAGCTCCTTCTTTGTCTCCTTACTCTTGGATTTTATAACATTGAAATCAGAATATAAACTTTCTAATTCATCAAAGAAATTTTGAGATTCAAGTTCAGAAGTTACTTTATCTTTATGAATTACTATGAAGCTGATTCTAGTGTGGTACTCTTTTTGACCTCCTTTTGTTAGTGACAGCCTACTGAATTGTGATTCATGATCTTCTTCATGGTCATTGGCACTTTTATGTAGCATACTTTCTAGCACATCCCATGTATCGAGTGCTTTCTTCTTCCTTTTGAAGTTTTTGCTGTTGCTGTTCCTCTTATCATTGTAATTGTTATATCTTTTTTGTTATTGCTTCCCTTGCTTCTTGTCAGGCTCTTGGCAATCGTATCTCATGTGGTTAGGTTTTCCACAGTTATAGTAGTTGGGGCATCTTTTCTTTTGTCTCTATTTCTAAGATTTTTGTAACTGCTTCCAGCTTTCTTTTTGAACATGGTTCTGAATCTTCTACTTAGGATTACCAAGTCATCATCCTCTTCAGCTCTACTCATTGAAGCTTTACTTTGTGATTCATTATTTGACTCAACTCTCAAAGCGATGTTTCTTTTTCCTTTTGGATCTTTAGGAGCTTTCTGCTTCATAAGGACTTTATGGGTCATGAGGGAACCCGTAAGTTCTTCTACTTTCATTTTATCTAGGTCTCTAGTGTTGGTCCCATACTATTGGTAGCTCAAGAGGAGAGGGTTGAATTGAGTAGATAAAAATTATAGCCAAATAAAAATCATTATGCTATAAAGTTAAATTAAGTAGCACATGACACAAGATTTTAATAGTGGTTCGAGCAAGCTCCCTACTCCACTCTTCCAAGAGCACACACTCATTGTGTCTTGGATTTCACTATCTCTCATAATGAAATTATAATAGTGCTCTCAACGTTGCTCTAAATTCGCTCTAGGGGGCATAACTAGTGCTCCGAGTACTCTTTTGGGTTCCAGCTCTAGGGAGCATAAACTAGTGCTTCCTGCACTCTTCTGGTTTTTATAAGCTCACCAGGAAACTCACTAGTTTCTAAGGTCACCAGCAAACTGGATGGTTTTTCATAAGTTCATCATCAACTCGTACAATGTGGTTTTCCTGAGCTCACCACAAATGCATTGGTTTTAAAGATCACTAGCAAACTTGATTATTTTCCAGAGCTCACCAACAACTCATACAATCTAATTTTCTCAAGCTCACCATAAAATCATGATGTAGATAAACTACAATAAGGTTGTACAACAATTTGCCTCTCTATTAGGCTGATTTGTACTTATATTAAGTATAGATAAAATAGATGCTCAATGAGGCACAATGATTATCAATACTTAAGAAAATTGATGATGGTGATAACAATTGTAAGCATATTGACTTTAATCTTAGTGGAGATTGAATATCTTGAAGGAAGTCTTTCCATGAGAGAGAGGTTACTCATTTAAGCACTTTTTCCTTTTTCTTTTTCTCTTTACTTCCTCACCCTTCTTCATTGTCTCTGCAATTCCTTTATACTGGTTTGAAGCTTGTAGCCATTGAAGGTAGATGGCTTATATTAAACATTGAAGGCCATTCTAAATTTTCTCTTATTGAAAAGCTGTCTTCTAATTAGGTTGTAGCAGCTAGAAAGCCTGCAGTGCCGACCTTAAAGAAGATGCATTTTTGGTTTTGGCAAACATTGGACAAAGAGGTACTGCATAGCTGACTCTTTCTTTGTTTTAGAAAGATGCTCATTAAGTATGAAGAGATGCAGCTTCTGGGAGTAGAATTGTTGACTGAACAAAAACTGTTACTCTTTGAATTTCTTTCCATTTTTAGCTAAGTTACTTTATCTACAGTTAATATGCTCTACTCATGTGAAGGCTTATCTAGGGAGTGCAGTTAACATTGTCTGAGGAAAGTAGTCTCTTCTTGTGATGATTTGTTCAAGTGATTCAGCCCCAATTTGTTCTAGAAGTTTATCAAAGGAGCTTCAGTTTATCTCAAGTTAGTTTTGGACAAATTGGCTTTGAGTAGAATTGCATGATGGAGATAACTACTTTGTCCGAGCGGCTACTTTATCTATGGAGATTCATCTGAGCCCATTGTGGTGCATCTTACTTCGTTCAGAGTTAGTTCTGGAAAATATTTTTACATAGTAGTCTATTTTATCCGAGCGTCTTTGTCCTAGCATACTACAACTCTTTTACTTTGTTTGACGACTTTGTAACATTCTTACTTTGTCCAAAGTTAGTCTTGGACAAACTAAGACTTCATTGTAGTGCAAAGATGAATAAATGGAGTTTAACTCCTTTAGTTCTAACTTCGTCCATAGAAGAATAGCTAGGATGTTGTTGATTCATCTGAGGCCAGGCTGTGCTTCTGCTATTTGGTTTTGTCTTTTGGTCATGAACAAATGCTGAGTTTGTCTTTTGGTCACGGACAAATGCTAAGATCATCCGACTTTGTCCAAGGAGGATTTTTGCCAAAATTTAAACTTCATCCACAGTGTTTAGTCACTTTGAAGATCTTCGATGACATAGCTTCAAACATGCTCTTGATATCTTTTCAAAATTCTAGTGCCTTTCGTTTTGAGCATTTAACATCTTCCTTTAGTATAGTAGATCTTAGTCTCGATGCAAACCTTTTATGCACTGTCCACTATAATTATGTTGTTTACCTGCGTAGCTTTTATATTTGTTTCTGCAATATATAGGAGCACAACTATCAATACCTTAAGTGTTCACTCATATGTTGTTACTTATCATCAAAACTTGGTTGTTTGCCATATTTACCATTTTGTTCAACATTCTCCCCCTTTCTGAAGATGACAAAATATTTAAGTGAAATACCTTTTAAGAGGGTAAGAATATGTAAGATAACTGAGGAAGGAAATATATGACATGGCTTTGTATCTAGGCTCCCCCTGGCTAAGTGCATATTCTTGGTAATCTCCAACTCCCCTTGAATAAATGCACCCTTAACTATTTTACCTTATTTCTCCCTCTTTTGTTAGAATAAAAAAGATAATCCTTTTTAGAATAAAGAGGTAATATTCAAACATTAGACAAATAACCAAAAAGTAAGTAGTATTGATAGAAAGATACACATTTCATTGACGTGAGAAATATACATTATGTGACAAGAGATATCATTGAGTACAAAAATAATGTTGTGAGATTAAAAGATGTTTTTAGTAGATTAGCTATTGCCTTTTGGTAGCAAACAACCAATCTTGTAGTCAACAACTTTGAGTTGAAATTGAAACTCAGGAACTGCTAGGCATCGATAAGGAAGAGGCTTGCCTTGAGCAGTTGCTAGAGCGTTGGCTTTCATCCTCCTATTATACAGATTGTGGCCTATGAGGATGGAATTGACATGTCTATAGCCATGTGATGGGTCAGTAGCGGTCGACTCAACTGAAGTTGGCTTGAAGTTTTAGAAATAGGTGTTTTGGACAGAGGAGGCTTGGTTTTGGAGGCTGGGATTTTGAATCTAGGAGGAGGAGGAGGTGCAGGTAAAGTAAGAGGAGGAGGCATAGGCTTAGAAGAAGTAGAGGTACAAGATGAAAGAAGTGTTGAAAAGAAAGATGGAGCACTAGAAATTGAAGATTGTGAAGATACAATTCTTTTAAGAAGAACAACTCTTAACCATTCAAAAAAATTTAGATTATCAAATTCTTGAAAAGTTGAAAGTAAGTTGGCTAAATATGCATCTATCTGCATGAACTTGCACTGTCAATACACATCTTGTGTAAGATGAAATAAATAGGGATCAAATGCTTTTATAATAGTGCAAAGTGGCACCCTTGAAGCTAATTTAAAGAATACATGAACATGTAGTTTGGGAGGAGCAATTGGTTCAGATGCTGAGGGTCCCTTGAAATTTAGTATCAAATTATCTACAAACTTTTCTATGTTTGGAAAATTTTACCTAAAGTTTCTAGGAAAGGGCTTTTTTATAATAGTAACATTAAGCTTTATGAATTTAGGGTCATCGAATGTGGGAATGGAAGATCTAGATGATTGAAGATTACCTTTTGTGCTCTTAATTCAAAATGATCATGTTTATTTATTTTTTGTCGGTGCTCAATTTCCTTTCCTGTCAATCTTATTTTATTAACAAGTTTTCTAGGAGGTGGAATGGAAGTATTTGGAGGCATAAACTCATGTGGAACATCTGCACTAGGAGGATGATGAAAGGACTTATTGAAGGAATGAGAATATATAGAAACTTCTATGACGAAGACATCTTTATGTGGAGGAATTGAAGATACAGGAGTGAATCTTTTTGGAAAGACCCTAGCCCTAGGAGGAGGAGGAGGAGTCTCATTAGAGGAGAGATGATTGTGAGGACTGTACAAGAGTGAATTTAGTAGTCTGAGTGTAAGGTTGAGAAGGTTGAGAAAAGACTTGAGGAGAAATGAGGTGAGAGACACCCAATGGAGGGTGAGTGTGTTTCTTAGAGGTAGATTTTAAGGATTTAAAAATTTGAGCAAGTGGAATTTCTAAGTTAGAGATTTTTTCAACTGAATTAGATGAAGATGGAAATGATGAGGAAGTGGAGGTGGAAGAATTATGAGTTGTGTGATGAAGGGAAGGAGCGGGAGAATAATGATCAGATGGAGAGTGGTGAGATTGATGAGAAGGCGAATGATGAGAATGAGGAGGTGAAGGGGCAGGTGAGGAATGAGCACACCTGATCGGTGAGATAGGTCTAGGCTCATGGTTAGGAGAGGGTTGGATTAGCTGTGTTTGACCCTTTATGTATTTAACCAAAGAGATTAGAGTATCAAGTTTTTGATTTAGTGAATCCATCCTAACATTGAGGGCTGAAATGGTTGTTTCTATGTTGATGAGTCTACCCTCAAGGTCTTGGGGAATGGGTTGATTTTGTGAAGAAGGGTGGATACGTCTGAATGGAGATGGATTTGGACTATGAGGTGATGGTGGTGTTGCTGTTTCCATTTCTATTGCCATGGCTAGTCTCACATGACCCTCAATTCTTACTTCTTCTTCTCTTCTCTCTGTTTCTCTTATAACAGAAGGTTCTTCTTCTCTAACCACTTCTATTGCAGGATCTTAATTTTCAACTACTGAGGCTGCAATCCTCATTTCTTCTTCAATGGGGAAGACATCTTGTATTAGTTCTTCTATCATTGTAGGTACATTTTTTGTTGATTCATCTTCTCCCCTGTCTGGTTCTTTGCTTGACTCATGCTCTTCCTCTTCATCCTCTCCTGGCCTTTTTGATTGTTTAAGCCATCTTGCCTTCACAGTGATTGTGCCATCAGAGGCTTTGTATATCCCCATTTGTTTTAGTGTCATTGAGTCAACCATGTCTAAGTATTCAAATTCCTCTGGTAATTCATGTGACAGATCCACTTTTGCCTTTCTTAATATTTTGGCCATTGTCATTCCATAAGGCAAAGGATACCTCATAGAGGATTTGACTTGATAGAGTTGTTTAGACATGAATTTGGCCAGGTCTAGCTTTTGTTAAACTTCAGTGCCTAGAGAACCTTTGCATCTCTTTAAAATATATTATCCCTTTCTCTAGTCTTGGGATAAATATTATTGTTCAGAATATTGTGGACTAGCTTCATATTTATATTCAAGTGCTTTGGCTTTAGGCTTTTTACATCATTACAAATAGCCACTCCTGCCACTTGTGAGAATAACTCTCTTCTGGTCACTGGCCATTCAAATGTTTGCCTTTCAACCATTAGAAGATTTAAGCATTCTTTGATGCTTTCAAGAGACAAATTTATTTCTTTATCTCTAGTGCAAGAACTTTCAGCCTAGGGTCATAGTTACAGAGAAGTATTTTACCATTCTAGAATAACATTTGTCTTTGCAGCTCATGAATTCTTTCCAAACCTGAGAGCTTATCCAATCACAGACTTCTAAGTTCATGCTTTTGAAGGTATTGAAATCAATAGCCTTTCCTTTTAACACCTTTCTCTTATTGTATTTTTTTATGAACTCATGGTAACTTTGTTCATTATTTCAGAAATTTACCTCAAGAAGTCTATTTCTTTGTGTTCTTGTTTTTTCTCTTGGATGTGCATCCCCTGATTCTTCTCTATCTCTTCTTCTTTTGGATGTAGATGTTGAAGGCATTTTTGCTATGCTCAAATCCACCATTTTCACTAATCTAGGTTTAGGGTTTTGATGGGGATCTTGATAGGATGAACTTAGAGATTCTTAGCAGTTGAAAAGGGAAGTAAGCAAATGAAAAATGGAACCAAGACAATGAGGAATGGAGAAGGGAACAATGGGGATTTGAATCACCTTCTTCTGAAGAGGAGTTTCTAATGCTTGTGGTGAGAAGAATAGTAAGTCTGGAACAGGGTTAAAAAGGGTTTTATCGGGCCTCCGGACAAATTGCGATGGCTTCAAACAAATTGGTGGCTTTAGACAAATCTTCAGACAAAATAGATGTTAGGACTTTGTTCGAATCTTGTATCGGATGATGTATGATTTGATATTTTTGAATAGATGATGTACATGTTTGTTCGAGTGCTTCTAACTGTATGTAGGATTTATCTTTTAGTGTTATAATGAAGAGATGTGATTATGAAAATTGTTTATGACAAATTTGAATGATTAATCTCTTAATACTTAACTTGACTTAGTGTGCTTTTATGCCATGTGCACAAATAAAGTAGTAAGAATCATATAATCTAAAGCATTTTTCACAGACTAAATGATGCGCAGTATGTGCATAAAAATATAATATGATATACTCCCAATGTATGTTGAGTAACCACTTTTTGTAATCCATGAATTGTTCTTGTGGTGCTTAAACACACTCAAATTAATCTGATTCTTCTGTATTCACAATGATAGGAGATTGTATTTCTATATCCACAACATTCTTATGAACCCAAATAAGATTGCAATAAGCATTGACATTATTGTATAGAACCTTAAATGTTTGTTGGACATTTGGAGCTTTAGTTTTAGAGAATACCCCATGTTGTGAATGAAATTGAACATGCTTACTTGCTTGTCTTTAGCTCCTCTTGAATCTTCAAAAATTGATTCTCTTGATTTTTTTTTGTTCTCACAATTCTTGCACAAAATCAATTGCTTGGGTACCTTGGACCTTGTTAGCTTTTTGATATGCAAATTTCAATTTATCCATATATCTTTAACATAACTACACATAGATATTCTATTAGACAGTGCATTTTAAATTTTCAAGACCCATAACAGATAACATTAAAGTATGAAGATTTGAAAATGGGTTGTCCCTAAGCAGGAGTGTTGTAAAACAAATTGGCCATAGGGATCCTTCATAAGTTAAGTTCCAGTAATCCAGATTAACTAGTGAAGCCTGCTTTGATACCACTTGGTTGTCCCATAGGGTTGGTAGTTGTCACGCCCCACCTTTCAAGGTGCGACACTAGTCATTTGCCTTCATTTTCGCATTGACTTGCCCACTTTTAGGGTGGAGGTGCTCGGGTCCCATTCCAGGACACCTTTATGTTTCATTATTCCCTTTCCGAGATTATAAATTTTAATGGAATTTCTATGAAAAATTTGACAGTTTTTCCCTTGAAACTGATATTATATTTACCATTCAAATCATCTCAAATACCCAAATATAAGTTTTGACAAAAACTTTCCTCATTTTCAACACCCTGGGTGTTACAGAAGCTCAAGAGGGGAGGGGCGAATTGAGTAGATAAAAATTATAGCCAAATAAAATCATCGTGCTTTAAGGGAATAGAAGTTAAATTAAGCATCACATGACTCGAGATTTTTATAGTGGTTCGACAAGCTCCCTACTCCACTCTTCCAAGAGCAAATACTCCTTGTACCTTGGGTTTCATTATCTCTCATAATGGAATTATAGTAGTGCTCCCAACACTCTTTTAGATCCGCTCTAGGGGGTATAATAGTGGTCCTAGCACTATTCTAGATTTCTACTTCAGGGGGCATAAACTAATGCTCCCTGTACTCTTCTAGTTTTTACGAGCTCACCAGGAAACTCACTAGTTTCTAAGGTCACCGGCAAACTTGATGATTTTTTAGAGCTCACCAACAACTCATACAATCTAGTTTTCTTAAGCTCATTAGAAACTCGTGATGCAGATAAACTACAATAAGGTTGTACAATAATTTGACTCTTTGTTAGGCTGACTTGTACATATATTAAGTATAGATAAAATAGTTGCTCAATGAGGCATAATGAATATCAATAATCCAATAAATTAATGATGATGATAACGCTTGTAAGCATATTGACTTTCAGCTTAGTGGAGATTAAATATCCTAGAGGAAGTCTTTCCTTGAGAGAGAGGTTACTTGTTTAAGCACTTTTTCCTTTTCATTATTCTCTATAATTCCTCACCCTTCTTTATTGTCTCTGCAATTCCTTTATACTAGCTTGAAGCTTGTAGTGGTTGGAGGTAGATGGCTTCCATTAAACATTGAAGACCATTCTAAATTTTCTCCCACTAAAAAGTTATCTACTAACTAGGTTGTAGTAGTTAGAAACCCTGCAATGCCAACCTTAAAGAAGATGCATTTGTAGTTTTGGCAAACACCAGATAAAGAAATACAACATAGCTGACTCTTTCATTGTTTTGGAAAGACCCTCTGGAAAGATGCTCATTAAGTGTGAAGAGACGTAGCTTCTGGGAGTAAATTATTGACTGAATGGAAATTTCTGCTTTTTGAATTTCTTTCCATCTTCAACTAAGTTACTTTGTCCAAAGTTAATATTCTTTGCTCATGTGAGGGTTTGTCCTGGGAGTGTAGCTAGCATTGTTCGAGGAAAGTAGTTTCTTCTTTTAATGATTTTTTTGAGTGTTTCAACCACAATTTGTTTGAGAAGTTTGCCCGTGGAGCTTCAGTTTGTCTCGAGTTAATTTTTGATAAATTGGCTCTGAGTAGAATTGCATAATGGACTACTTCGTCCGAGTGGATATTTTGTCTATGGAGATTTGTCCGAGTCCACTATGGTGCATCTTGCTTTGTCCAAAGTTATTTCTGGATAAACTTTGTTTCATGGTAGTCTACTTTGTCCAAGCATGCTACAACACTTTTACTTTGTCCGATGACTCAATAACGTTCTTACTTTGTCCGAAGTTAGTTTCAAACAAATTAAGACTTCATTTGAGCATAGATAAGAATGAATGGAGTTTAACTACAATATCTGAGGTGTTGAAAATGAGGGTAAATTTTGTTTTTAAATTATAATGATAACTTGAGGTGGAGGAAATTAATTTTGAAATGAAATGGTGCAAGTGTATGTAAAGTGAAGGTGAATTTAATGTAACTAGACTATTAAAAATGTATGTGAGTAGTTACATGATTTGATTCTTAGATAATTGAGGGGTATTATGATGCATTTTAATGATATATTAATTGGAAAAGGTATGACAATAATGTATGAGAAAAAGGAAAATAATGGAGAAAAAGGGGCAAAAGTATGTTAAAAAGAAACCCTTAAAAAATGGTGTCACTTTTATGCAATTTTTGGCATAAATTTTGGATGATTTGGAAATATTATTAACATAAAAGTTCTGGCCTTGAAATTATCTTTCCAACGCATCAAGAATTGCATAATTTGGATATCGCATGAGGAAGTTATGCCTAATGCACTGAAACTGCTCCTGGTGGATAAATAAGATAGAAAATGATGGGATTAACTTGATAAATTTGAAATTTTATGTATTATTTATGCAAAATAATTTTGGAAAATTTTTATGTAAGACTCATGGAGATAAAGCCATGTGTCTAATATGGAATTTGTAAATGATTTATGGATTTTTATGTGACACTTGAGTATTTAGTATCAAGTGGATGAGTAATGGCCCATAATGTGATTAAGGCATGATAATCATAATTAAATGATACTATTTAAAGAAAATTATTTGACTTATTAATGTATTTAAGGATTAAATAATTGAATGGCGCATTAACTACATTTAAATGATGAGATTAAGGTAAAAATAGGTTGCATGTGCATGGGGTGCAAAACACTTATAGAGCACAAAAATAGAAACAAGTTAAAATGCTCCATCCTTATCCCCAAAGCAAGCCACGACCAGCCCTTGCACCCATCATACATCCATCCCACCTCCCTCCTTGCCCCATTGAAAAAGAGTTCCACTAGCATAAAATTCAAGTGTTATTTGCTCCCAATCCTATATATGTGATTCATCTCTCTTTAATCTTTAACTTCCCCTAGCTTGGACATGTGAGAGAAAGCACAAGTTGCTAGTTTTCTAATCTCAAAATCCCCTTACCAAATTTAAAGAAAATTGGTGAAGATCAAGTGAAAATGAGTGGAGATTTCCAAGTTATGTAAGTTGGTAAGTCATTAATTCCATTCAATTTTGTGGTTACGTAATTAAATGTATATACTCTAGTTTCCAATAGCTATATGACTTAGAATTTATGGCTTAATTTAGAGGTTAATTAGTGGTGTTTTTAGGGATTAATAATGGTGAATTGATGGGATGAAACATGATGTATATAACTGCCCATAAAATGGATAGCAATAGGTATTTGCATGGGATGGGTTGGGGAGTTTGAGT
>JAYJMB010001337.1:0-16773 GCA_036873735.1 Pouteria campechiana
GGCATTTTATTTCTTCCTCATTATTTACTATGCCTAATCTGACTTCTCGAGATCGCCCCCCGCGGCGTTTCAAACAGAGGTGTCTGCATGGCAATGTATAGTTCAATAATGATATGACTTGTGATATTATCGCCTAAATGACATAGGTGGTTTGCATTGACATGAATTGATGAACGTTGGGTTTTACATCTAAGAATGAGATGTATGCATTATATTCATGAGTATGGTTCTTATGCCTCATGACTGTATATATATATATTACATTATTATTATTATTACATGTTTTGGATTAGAACATGTGCCTTATGATTAATTATCATTTTCTTTATCGTGCCTACTTACTGAGTTGCCCAGACTCACACCTTCTTATTCTTATGTTTTTAGCTGGCAGGACAAGTGAAGAATTTCAACTGTGAGTTGAGGCATGGGGACTGAAGAAATCTTTTATGGTATGATGTATTGGGTTTGTAATCCCATAATATAATTGTAGGATATATTTATATGATTGTAATTAAGAAATATTAAATGATTTCAAATGTAGTGTAATGAAAAGCATGGGTATGTCATAGTCATTTAAGTATGATATTGTGAATGGATTTGTATTAATCCTGTGAGATGTACTACCATCATGATACGGTTCTAATTTTGGGCGGAGCTATGGGTATGGGTATGAGTGTTGTAGACTAAAAGGTTATCTTATAATTATTGAAATGTAAAGTTTTTCATGATTTAATACATGTATATTTGATATAAATATTTATATTTCTAGGCAGACTCTATTGAAACTTTGGCAGAAGTTTCCCTAAGAAAAAGAGAAATGGGGGGGGGGGGGGATGGTACAAGATATAGGCCCCATAGTGGGGCATGACAGAATGGTATCAGAGCTAGTGACTTATCTATGTGATAGGTCTTGCTAATCTCTGTGATATCACTAAGTTCAAATCATGATGGCAATGGTTAGTGGAAGAGATAGGGAATGACATAAGATGACATGCATAATACAAATTAAGGAATCCATGAGAACATGGAAGAACACTAGATTAAGAATGACAAAAGATGAAGGTAAGAGAAAAGCTATTGGTATTTTGATGGCTTGACTGAGGGAAAAAAGGACATGTCAGTGATTATTGTAAATTGATATGTGTATCAGGTTATAATGTGAAATGTCTATTTTAGTGTTATGATAGCACAAGTATGCCTGAAATGAATAATGACATAGGTAGTATATGCTGGCTATGAGTAGAGTAGTGCAGTGGAAGCGTAGTGGTGCCTATATGCGCTCCTTGTGTGGATGTTTGTATAGTTTCTAATAGTATACATGAAATTAAAATGTTGAAACTATATAGTTTTATGAATAGATGTTCAATGTTTGTTTAATTTATTTGTGATGGAATCATGGGATTCCTTTGACAGGGGGTGCCTGATTTGATTGGATGTTGCATATCATAACATGAGTCCAATGAATGATGCTTGATGAATCTTGTGATTGTGATTGATTGCAATGCCGAAATGGTATTGATGTGATTGCGATATTGGGATAATATGTATTGATTGTCTTAATTATAAACAGTTAATTTGTTGATGAAAATATTATAGATATTGTATTGTTTTGGTTTCATCATGAGTTAGGAATCATGATGTGGACATGATTGATTTGACTGAATATGGTGTGTCAAGGAACTTTAAGTGTTGTTTGATGACTTATATGAATATGATCTATGATATCCTTGGGATACAGATAAGGTTTGGAAGGCTTGGGATGCCTTGGTAATATAGATGCCAAGATGGCATGGACATGGTAATTGACACCATGGTGTGTGGGTATGCATTGATGGCATGGTATCTGATGTTTTACATTATGGATGTGGAGTCATACTGTATTGTTATGAGACTTATAGGAATTTACACATGCTATGTATGTAGTTGATTGTTGTCAATGATGATATGCATTTGCATTTTGACTAGATTGGATTGTGATTGGAATGACAAAATTGTGTACTTCTATGCATTGCATTTGATTGATAATGTTGTGAATTAAATATTCCCTCAAATGATTGGTATGATTTTTTCTATGCTATGAGGCGGAGCTAGCTTGATTAATGTATGTGAATGATGCACTTTGATTCTAAGAAATTATATACGTGGCTATGCATTTATGCATGTATGGATTGGATATGACACATATGAGGTGTGATGGTCTTTATGGCCGGATATGGATACTATTGATTGGCATAGTGGCCTGGATGGCTGGATGTGGCTGCCACCCATGATGGCTAAGAGGCTTGTGATGGTTTGGCTGCCGACTGTGATGGCGAAGAGGCCTGTGATGGCTTGGCTACCACCTATGACAGTGAGGTGGCTAGTGATGGTCTAGGTTCCACTTGTGAGGGCGATGTCGCCTGCGAAGGTGACGAGGTCTGTGATGACCAGGACTTGACACCCATGGAGGGTGGGGGCTTGGCTGTGATGCTTGGATAGCCCATTAGATCTGATATTCATATGGGATGATGGCTTGAATGGCCTGAGGCTTGATTGTGATGTTAGATAGTCTGGATAGCCCAGTGTGACCTGACACCTATATAGGGTGGAGGCCTAGATGGCCTTAGTATCGAGATGCCTAGTTGGCATGGTGAATTGGAAGGCCTGGATTGATAATATTTGGCTCTAGATTTTTCTGATTTTAGATTTTATTATATTAAGGTTATATTGTCCTAATCAATTATTGAAATTTTTGCATTAATGTGTATTATTGTTATGATAGAATTACATTGTAATTGGAGAAAATGCATTCTAAGATGGTATGATTGCTTGGATGGCCTAAATATGTTATGGCACCAAGAGAGTGTAGATGTGCCTTGATGGCATGGGATTTTCTAATGGCATGGCCCCTGATTTGGTTAACCTAGGGTCCCTATGGAACAATGAGGGCAGGGTGTCACAGATCAAAGTGAGTGAGATATTATAGTGGACCTGGCAGGCTTTATAGCCAGAGGCACAGTGAGACACTAGTGTCTTGAGAATAAGACTGGATTGATAATAAATGTATCTGGTTGAGAACATGATAAAACAAATTAAAGATTTTTAATTAGGTACATGTGTTAATCATGAAAAAGGGGATATGGATGTGTTGTATATGTGTTTATCTACGTATGACTATATGTCATGAAAGTACAGTATGATTCCCATGTTTAAGGTGCTTGTAAATTCATGTACGAGTATAAGTGGATGATCAGGATATTTGATCTAAAAAGCATAACTTGCATGGTGTATCATGTGGATAGGGATTCACAAGTTATGAATTCATTATGAAATGATTTCAAGTTTCGAGGATAAAATATTTTATAATGTGGGTGGTCTATAACACCTAGGTTGTCAAATTTTAAAAAAGGATGTGTTGAAACACATTGTAATTATTTTTAGTAAAATTATAATGGTGAACTAAGGTGAAACAATGTGTTTTGAAATTAAATAATCTAAGTTTATACAAATTTCACATGAATAAAATGTAAGTGCGCAAGTTTAAGCCTATGTGTATGGTTGTATGACCTGATTACAAGTTAATTAAGGCAAACTTAAGATGCATTTTATGTGGAATAAATGATGGAAAAAATGGGAGAAAGAGGGTTTGAAATGAAGCGAAAAAGAGGAACAAATAGGGGGCAGCAAGGCGGACGCTATGGTGCCAGAAAGGAGGTTGCGATGTCAAATTGTGAAAGGTGAGGTAGACAAGCATCCAGGAGATTTTCGTGGCATCAACTAGTGGCTAATGTTGGCCAGCCATCATTTTAAGTTGTTCTCTATTTTGTTTTTCATTTAGTCCATTCTATTTCTTCTCCTACACCCCAAAATTCAAAATCTAGCCTCATTTAGCCTAAATTCACGCCATTTTAGTTTGGAAAATTCGTTGTTTGGGTAAAGAATCACTTATTGTTTTCCCTAGATTCAACTTTTGAGAGACTGAACTATGGAAAATGGAAGAAAGTTAAATTTTCTTTAATTGGAGGGAGCTATTTGGAGCATGGAGTGTGGATTCTCATCCATGGGAGGAAACCACACCTGGAAAGCATGTCAAGTCGTTTTCACTTAACTAAAATTCATAGATTTGAAAAACTAGGGTTTTGTGGATTTCATGAATAGTGGATTTTGGGGAGTAAATGGTAGAATTGATATAGGATTTTTTGGAGAAAGTGGTTAATGAACAAATTATATTGTATTGTAATCAAATTGAGCATAAAAAACAAAAATTCATATAGATTTGTGAATAGTGAAATTTGGGGGGTTTTATGTTTTATGTGTAATTGTCATGAGAAAATTGATTAAGATATAGATTATGGTGGTTTAGACTTGTTTACAGGTGGAAATGTTTATTTTGGGCAATGACCTAAGTAAAGGCTAGAAAGGGCTTTGTGTATAGTATGATTAAGCAGCTGAATCATTGACTTATGAGCTTAATTGACTTGTAAGTAAGCTTAATTACTTGTTAATTGAATGGTAGGGTTATTATATTGATGGAATGAGAAATAAATGATATGATGGTATGTACAAGATCATTGAGCTGGATCAGAAGGCATGGAAACTTAAGAAGTGTAAGATGACTCATCCTTAAGGTAAGTAGGCGCCCCTGTTGTGTATTTATGAAAGTATGGGGATAATAGTTATCCCATTGATTTTGTCTGGGTAAGTATGTTTTGGTCGGGGATAGTGGACATCCTGTATAGAATCATGTGCATTTTAATACATGAACATATGATTGTTGGGGATAAAAAGCATCCTGTGTTTTATATTTAGTGATATTTATTCTTATGTATGGATATCTGAAAAGAAGGGGTTGAGAATATCCCGGTGTTGTATATAAATGAATAAATAAGTTTGTAAATGAATAAATAAGTGTAACACCCTGCACTCCCACCCTATGCATATTAGCCATCTAGTAGATTGTTCCCTATTGAGGCCTATGTAAGACGCTACCATTCCCTTTCTTCTCAATAATTTCTCTATTCTTAAGGGAACTTCTACCAAAAATTCGGTAGAGTCTACTCTGAATTTTTTGAATTTACACTTGATATACATTTATCAAATGAATTTCTAATATTAAAATTCAAAATTTCCAATATACAACATAATCCTATACATTCGTCATCAAATATAAAAATTGAATTGATAATCATAAAGCATTAACAAAACTCACTAAACCGGTACATTTTATCCACAGCCTAGAACCTACTTCGCCCCATGATGGCAATAACATACTCTAGCTCAATATTATACATAGGTACTATTATTACATGCCCATATATTTATCCTTTACATGACAAATACATCTCTAATAAGTTATTACAATTTTGAATAAATAAGATTTCCAATCTCTATGAAACATAATAAAATCACAAACTCAATTCAATCTTCCATAGCTCCCTTGGTTGACTTGTCTACTAAAAATTTAAATAAGAAAGCATGAGTCTAGGCAACTCAGTAAGCAGGTAGCAATAGAAAATAATAATCAATATTTATGAACATGAGATTATCACCATTAGGACATATACAATCATGCTCAACATTCAAATATAATACAGAATTTTTCTATTCCATTCAACAAATTCTCAACACTTAAATTATATGATATTATTCACCATAGTATAATATACACATTCATTCTTAAACCAAATTAAGGGATAATCTCTGTTACCCTTAAATCGATCATTCACATGAAGCCTTAGAAAACATACTATTCAACATAACTATGTGGTATTCTTTATTCCCAACAAATAGACATCCATACACAAAAATAAGTATCATAAGGTACTTATTGAATTTACATTATGAATATCATCATAAACTGAACACTAATAACTTTAGTTCAAAGGATATTAACAATCCCTAACCTTTAAGCCTTTACAAAATCAATATAAACATCAATCATTAACTACCACAAGATCCAAACATATGTATTCATAATGAATGGAATATCTACTATCCCCAAGCAAAACATACAAGCCCAGATTCAAATAAATGGGCTAATTCCTGTGTACTCAACCAGAAAAGGGGGCCTAATTACTTGTGTGAAGGGCAAGTTCATCAATATTCATTAGTTCCTTATCTTTTCACTCATATCAATAACTACACAGGAATGATCCAATTTATGTATTTTAGTTGGGTATCATCAATCATTTCACTCTAACATTTTAGTTGGGTCAAATGTGGAGGTTTTCATCTAAACCACCAATTCAAGACTTATTTTATTAACACATACAACTTGATCAACACTTTAACCATCATTCCTTACATCATTTTCTGTCTATTAAGTATACTTTTCCATGGCCATCCAAGATTTATTATGGAATGAATCAATAGCATTTTATTTGATGTATTTCTTTAAACATCACATAGACACTATTTAATGCATACATTTCAATAGATTATCTTAGGGGAATCCTATGTCTAACCATATAAAATCATCATCCAACATGATTTGCATGCAATTAACTTCAAGAACAATCCAACTAGGCTTTTAATTCAACTCATTCATGGCTCATATAACCCAATACACAAAAACCTTTTTTATTCCCAATTAGGGCATCATCCAGAAATCAAAATTTCCACACTTAATCAATTGAAACAAGTCCCACAACAATGATAATTTATTCATTAATCATTTCCACCATGATTATTACGCAAAATCATGAAATGTTTCTAAATTTTACTATTCACCAAAACCCTAGCTAAGTCTAAACCAGTATTTCTATTGGGAAAATGCAATTTAACAAAGCTAAACACTCTAATTTAAGAATTAATCACTTTCCCCCATGATTTCCACCTCAATTCCACAATTTCCCCAAAGTTTACTATTTATCTTCCCAAAACCCTAGTTAAAATAAAAACCCTAATTTGGATGGGCAAAAGTATTTTACCATGGAATCCAAGTATAGCTTTCATCCATGGACAAGAATCCATGGAGTCCAAGTATAGCTTTCATCCATGGACAAGAATCCAAGCCCAAAACTCAAAATAGCACACTCCATTTGTGAAAACATCGTCTCTTCTTCCATTTTCACTATTCAAATACCAAAAACCCATCCCCATTAGCATGCTTGGATGATAATCTCTCTAAACCCTCTTGTTTTCAAGTCTAAATGAAAAGAATTTAGGTTAAACATGGCTAGTGTGTGATAGGGGAAAGAAACAGAATGCACCAAAAAAACAAGATTGAAAAATAACAAAAAAAGTAAGTCGTCTTACTTAAAACACTGAACAACACTACAGCCCCAAATTTTAGCACTGAAGCGCCAAAATTTTTGCCCTCATGCATGTGCCTTATCACTGGTGCTGCAGTGCGCATTCTAGTGTTGTGGTGCCAGTTTGCTAGCCTACTTTTCCTTCATTATTTTCCTCCAAAATTTTTAGCCTTTTACTTTATATGTTTTTACCATAATATTTTTCATAAAATTCTAACATTAAAAGACATTTTTAATCCTTCTTTTATATATCATAAAAATACATAAAAATTTTCGCATATAAGTCCAAAATCATGTCCAAATACATGACCTCATTAATTAATAACCTTATTCATTATTTCATAATTCATTTTCCTACATGATAGAGCAAAATTTTCCACTAAGGACCACTAGAATGTAATTTAGCACACCATTACCCAAAAATTAACATCCCAGGTGTTCAGTAAGATAGCTTATGAATGCTTGCTTGGATTGGGATAGCAAAGATCCCCTTGTGTAGAGTAAGTTGATATATTTTAGATGATATGAATGTATGGATTGTTGATTGTTGGGGATAAGCATTATCTTGTGATTTTGAATGTTGTATATATGATAAATAAATAAACATATATATTGTTAAAATGGAAAGCATTCCATGAGTTAGATGTGACATAAGGGTATGAGATTGTGCCTAAATGACACAATTATGAGGTAGTACCTGAATGGCACAGTTGTGAGATTGTGCCTCAATGGCACAGGTATGGTATGAGGTGCCTGCATGGCAATGTATACTTCAGTAATGATATTGTTTATTCCCATAAGGTGGCTTAATCCAAGAGAGGAGGGGTGAATTGGGTAAATAAAAGTTATTGGTAAACCCCTATGAAATCAATTTTCTCTTTTCATGCTTGTGTGCTATGCAAAATGAGATGAATAATAAAGCAATAAAGCGCACAAATAGTAAAGCAATCAAACACACAAACAACAAGATTTTTATACTGGTTCGAGCACCTTGTCCCTACATCCACTCTTCCAAAAACACACACCTTGTGTCTTAGGTTTTACTATATCTAATAGTAGAAATACAAATAGTGCTCTCAACACTCTTCTAAATTTTAACTCTAGGGGGCATAACTAGTGTTCTTAGCACTCTTCTAGATTCTTGCTCCAAGGGGTATAACTAGTTCTTCTAGCACTCTTCTGGATTCTAACTCTAGGGGCATAACTCTGGTTTCATGAGCTAACCAAAAACTCTACCTTTATAGGTATATTGTGTATAAAAATATGTCACTGTCTAGCCTGATGAGTACACACAGTTAAAGTACAAATACAAATGATAAACCAATAAGCACATTATAGTAATTTTGAACTCCCTTGAGATAATGTTGATGTAGCCTTTGAAGCTCTTTACTCTTTGCAGCACTTGGAGTGAAAACACTTAGAGGACTTGAATAGGTTTTCGATTAGTTAATTCGCCTTTGACACTTAAAACCCTCAAGCTTCTTGATGATCTTTTGGAAGACTTGGTCTTTGAGTAACTCTTTGTAGCACACAAAATCTTCCTTGAATATATGGAAGAAGTAGGCCTTCAATGGATACAAAAAAATTAAGCTCTTAAATGATATTTGAAGTTTAAAGTTCTTGGCCTAGGGATGCAAAGATTTGTGGAAGGTTTCAAGCTCAATCCCATTGCTTCTTCAACCTTGAATCGTGTAATGCCCCACTCCCCACCCTATGTGTTTTTGCTATCCTATAGATTGTTCCCTAATGGGACCTATGCGTGACGCAATCATTTCCCTCTTCTTAAGGGAAACCTTTACATAATCTCATAATTTGCCTATTTATAAGGGAATTATCCTACTACTATATATTTTCAAGGTCCAAAACCTAATATACATTAGTTGAATAAATTTCTAATATCCAGACTCACAATTTCTAGTATAAAACACACTCATCAATAATAACAATTGTATAGCAGTAATATAACTCAAATCATAAATCATTAACCAAGCTTAATTTACCCACAACCCAAAACCTGTTTCTTCCCTTGAGGATAATAAACAAACCCATATTCATATCACATACGATTTCCACTATTACAACATGCCTTTATACTATATGTCATTATACTATAATATACATCATTTGAAATCCTTAAAATACACTCGTACATTTACACAATTATCATTATACATAATGAATTCTTCATTTTCAAAAATAATTTATGTAATATGCTTGTATTCAAAATGTTGCAATAATGATTATTCATGTCAAGCATATTTGTCTTCATTTCAGGCTTCCTAGACTAAATTCATCATTAGCATAGATCAAGTCATAAACAAGTTTTATTGCCATTAAAATCATAAGCCGAACAGATATGACTTGTGATATTATACGCCTAAATGGTATAGGTGGTTTGTATTGGCATGAATTGATGAACATTGTGTTTTACATCTCAGAATGAGTTGTATGCATTTTATTCATGGGTATGATTCTTATGCCTCATGAGTGTATATATATGGGTGATTACATTCTTATCATTATTACATATTCTGGATTCGAACATGTTGTGATTAATTATCATTTTCTTTATCTTTCCTATTTACTGAGTTGCCCAGACTCATGCCTTCTTATTCTTATGTTTTTAGCTAATAGGACAGGTAAAGAATCCTAACTATCAGTTGGGGCGCATGGGGAAGACTGAAGAAATCTTTTATGGTATGATGTATTGGGTTTGTAATTCCATAATATAATTATTGGATATATTTGTATGATTGTAATTAAGAAATACTAAATGATTTCAAATGTAGTATAATGAAAAGCATGGACATGTCATAGTTATTTAAGTATAATATTGTCAATAGATTTGCATTAATCCTATGAGATGTATTGCCATTATGATATGGTTCCGGTTTTGGGCGGAGCTGTGGTATGGGTGTGTGTGTTGTAGACTAAAAGGTTGTCTTATAATTATTGAAATGTAAATTTTCATGATTCAATACATGTATACCAGATATAAATATTTATATTTTAGAGTAGACTTTGCCAAATTTTTAGCAGAAGTTTCCCTTAGAAATAGGAAAATGGCCAGAAAATAGTAAAATGCATAGGCCCCATGGTGGGGTGTGATAATTAGGTTCCTTGATGGTGAATGAAGGTTGCTATTGTTTATGTGCATAACTTTTTGAAGGGATCACTTGAAATCAAGAAAGCCAAAAATTAACTAAGAAAAATGATAAATAAAAACAAAACCAAAATGCATAAAAATCCTAAGAGAGAAGGGATGAGAGGTAGTTTTAAGTTATATTCATTAGCTCCTTCTCACTTAGCGTCCTTGAGGTTGACTTTTGATTTCTGATGTTCTGGTTTTTTGAATATAGATATTAATTGGTGGACTTTTCCTACCCAGTTGATGAGTATGTTTAACTACTTCAACACTGTCTATATACTCTTCTGAGAACTTTTTGGCAATTCCATCCACCACTTCGATACCAAAGTATGCTTCATTCCCATTGAAGGTTTTCTACTTCATTTCTTGGTCATGGATTCGATGTGGCTTATTCTATTCAACACCTAAAAAGGAAAAAAAGTAATCACCAGTAAGAATAAGTCATCACTAAAAAATGCATTTCTTAAAGATGTGGACGATTGCTTCGGTTTTGATGCATCTTGTAGTTCTTCTACCGATGATTTTTCTTCAAGTGTTTCCTCCTTCGTACGAACTTTTCCTTTTGAAAATGTATCCAACACAATGGCATGCTTCATATCTTCACTTGAACTTGTCATGTTCTGACTGATAGAAACTGCAATATAGGTTTCTGATAGTCTTGAATACATTCATTAGTTATAGCATGAGTTACACATTCATTCAGAACCTCACTTAAAGCCCTTCCAGTTGCTAGAAATGGCCTTCCAAATATCAAAGGCACTTAATTATCTTCCTCCATGCCCAGTATAACAAAATCTAGTAGAAAGATGAACTTGTCCACCTTGACCAATACATCTTCACCAGTGCATCTTCAATGACTCCCCAAGGATAGGTCAAAGACCTATCTACTAGCTACAGTGTGATGGTCGTGGGCTTTACCTCTCCTAATCCAAGTTTCCTAAAAATTGACAAAGGCATTAATTTAATGGATAAACTCAAATCACATAATTCCTTATAAAATGATGAATTTCTGAGGGAGCTTCCTTTGTAGAATAGCACTACATTCCTCCATCAGCTTTATCATCTCATTTTTCTCCAACTTCGCTTCTTGGAAATGATCTCTTCCATGAATTTGGCATAGTTGGGCATCTACTCAAGGGTGTCTGCAAATGGAACATTCATATGAATATTTTTAAAATTTTCTAGAAACTTGTTGAATTGCTCATCTATCTTCCTTGTCTGGAATCTTTGAAGAAAAGAAAGTTTGGGTTTGAGGATAGGAGGATTGTCAAGAAATGTGATACTCCCTTGTCAATAATCTTCCCTTTCATATTCCTCTTGCTTCTTTACTTCTTCCTCTTTCTCTCCTTCAACCGCACCTTGGCTTTCTAGCTCTAAGAAAGGTTGTGGCTTTCTTTGCATCTTTGGTGGTTCAATTTCTCTTCCACTTCTCAAAGTTATAGCATTGTAGTGCTCCCTTGGGTTCTTCTCTATGTTGCTTGGAAAATTACCCCTATTTGAGCTATTAGACGAGCTTAGAATCTGCCCAATCTGCATCTCCAAGCACTTAATAGAAGCATTAATGTTGCCTATTGTTGTTTCAATGTTATCAAGTCTTGCTTCATTATTAGAGAATCTTTCCTGACTCTTGTTTACAAAAATGCTCATAAGGTCTTCAAGAGATGGCTTCTTTTGATCTGGTGGTTGAGATTATTGTGGAGGTTGAAACCCAGAAGGATGGTTCATTGTGTTCCTTGGATTTTCATAAGGAAGATTATCCTAATTCCTCTAATTCCAAGGATAGTATTGGTTCTATGTGTTGTTCCCCTGGAAGTTACTGCTAACATACTATACTTCTTCTTTTATTGGATCAGTAGTTGTATATGCCTCTATTTGAAGAGAAGAAGAACAAGAATCTCCTACAATAGATACTCCCTTAAATGCAAAATTGGCAATAGCCAATTGATGTATCAAAGAGGACATTTGCACAGTTAGGGCTATAATCATGTCCACCACAAGACAACCCGCCACCTTCCTCACCATGTTTCTCTCATTCGGCCAATGGAATGTATTGAAAGCCATGTCTTCCAATAATTGGTATGCATCAGCTGTAGTCTTGGCCATCAGTGTGCCTCAAGATGTAGCGTCAACTACGCTTCTTGTTTAGCCATTCAACCCATTGTAGAACAGTTGGATCTGTAACCAATTCGGTAATCGATGTTGTAAACATCTTCTAACCAAATCCTTAAATCCCTCCGAGCACTCATAGAGTGGTTTGAAGTCCAACTGTCAAAACTGACCAATTTCACTTCGAAGCTGAGCTATCTTGTCTAGAGGGAAGAACTTTGCCAGAAATTTCTCTATCATCTTGCCCCATGTCGTGATGCTTTCTGGTTGTAAACTATGCAACTAGCTTCTTGCCTTATCTCAGTGAGAATGGGAAAAGCCTCAATTGGCATGTACGGCATGTATGGGAATAGCTCCAAAAACTTGTTCACTACTAATTATACTCTAAGTCAATGGCATCAAGTTTTGTATATGTTGGGATTATTGTATAATTTTAATGATAACAAAACTTATTTTAAGACTTGATTTATGCTAATGATGCATCTAGTATAAAAAGCCTGAAATATAAAAAGATATGCTTGAAATATATGTGCCTTATTGGAATATCATTTATGAAAGCATATACATCTTGATATAAGTCTAGAAGGGAAATCATATTGATCCATATTGCTTTCAACCTTGTTTACCATACCTTGGATCATATGTTAAAAATGCTTTAAAGAGATATTTTCTTGAAAGAAAAAGAATGAGAGCTTTAATAAATTTATAAATATAAAATTATGATTACGTGTCCATGCTTTACAACTTATGCAAATTATATATGGATAATTAAATTGTTATTTCGAATGGAAAATATGATGAAAAATGTCAAGCTAACAATGAGGCAAAAGTGCAAAAATTTCCAAGTGCAGGTTCGCTGCTATAGTAGTTTTGCTACAGTAACTGCTATAGTGCTACTATAGTGACGGACAAAGTGGAAGATAAAGTTTGTCTAAGACAAAGTAGAAAACAAAGTGAAAGGCAAAGTTTGTCTAAGTCAAAGCTGTAGACGAAGTGGAAGATAAAGTTTGAAGTAATAAACGAAGTGGAAAATGAAGCTCGAATTAGTAGACAAAGTAACTGGCAAATTGCTACAGTAATTTGCTATAATGCCTCTACAGTGACAGATAAAGTCAAAGCATCAGACGAAGCAACAAGTAAATTGCTATAGTAATTTGCTATAGTAATTCTCTACAGTAATCGATAGACGAAGCAGGAGGCAAATTGCTACAGTAATCTGCTACAATTATTTTCTATAGTAACTTGCTATAGTAACCGACAAACAAAGCAGAAGCATCAGACAAAATAGAAGCAATAGAAGAAGTGCTATAATGACTTGCTATAGTAATGGCACTACATTAAAAATTGCTATTTTCAAATGTGTTAGAGATTTAATGCTCTACAAAAAGCTTTCCACCTTTGTGCAATCGTCTCCTTTTCTATCAAGAACAAAATTATAGAGTCTATAATAGATTAAGAGCCAATCAGAAGATAACGCATTCCAATGAGAGAAAACCTCAAATGTTCTTTTGCATTAATGTTGCTCATCTAACTCAATTCTATGCATCCAATGGAACCCATCTTTTCCAACAATCAAATTTTTGAGAAGAGCTATTTAAAGGAGATATGCTAGGACATTTCAAGATAAGGAAGAAGTTGAAGAAGAAAAAGGGATTGAGCCTAACACCTTCCACAAGTCTTTGCATCCCTAGGCTAAGAACTTTTACATTCAAATATCATTCAAGAGCTTCATTTTGTTTATCCATTCAAGGCCTACTTCTTCCATATATCCAAGGGAGATCTTGTGTGCTATAAGTAGTTACTCAAAGATCACGACCTTCCCAAAGATCACTAAGGAGCTTGAGGGTTCTAAGTGACAAAGGCGAATCTATCAATAAGAAACCCATTCAAGTCCTACAAGTGTTTTCACTCCAAGTGCTACAAAGATCAGAAAGCTTCGATGTCATATCAACACTAAATCAATGGAGTTCAAAATTACTATAATGTGCTTATTATTTTATCATTTGTATTTATATTTTAACTGTGTGTACTTATCAACCTAGTCAGAGGCATATTCATGTGCACAAAATACTTACAAATGTAGAGTTTCTAGTTAGCTCATGAAACTAGAGTTATGCCCCCTAGAGCTGGAATCAAGAAGAGTGTCGATGACACTAGTTTATGCCCTCTAGCTAGAATCCAGAAGAGTATTGGAGACACTTGTTTACACCCCCTAGAGCTAGAATCTAGAAGAGTGTCAGGGATACTATTGTATTTCCATTATACAGGGTATAGTGGAACCCAGGGCACAATGAGTATGTGCTCTTGGAAGAGTGGATGTAGGGACGAGGTTCCCAAACCACTACAAAAATCGTGTTGTTTGTGTGTATTTGTTTACTCACTTTATCCTTCATGCACTTTATGGTTTTATCATTCACTTTACATCACACCACACACAAGTATGAAAAGAGGAAAATAATCTAACAGGGGTTAAATAATGAATTTCTACATACCCAATTCACCCCTCCCCTCTTTGGTTAAGTCATAATTTGGGAACCAACAGTATAGTTGTGAAAGGGTGTTATATCCATAGGGATTAGGAATTCCAATTACTCACTAGCTATCGTCATGAAGAATACCAACTTTAAACAATTGATAAATAGGATATTAAAATAGAAATAAAATGGATCAGCTTCAAATAGAATAAATCAATGTGTGATGGTTCTAGAGGGTTAATTTCATTTTTGCTTCATTCATGATGTTTTTGACTTATTACCAATTGACCAATGCATTGGTTTATAAATTGAGATACCCAATTCACTTACCCCCCTTTCCTAATTGCTAGGCTAAGTATTTATTCCTAATATCCTAATTTCAACATCCCTATAAACATTCAAATAATGAGTATGCATTAAGATCTTTGATTCTCTATAAAGATTCATAAAACCTAGAAGCTCTCCCGAGTCATCTATGATTTTATGTTGTGATGCCTAGATCCTAGTCGAGGTTGCCTCTCCCAAGTGTCAAACCCCAAATACATGATCATTCAATAGATGGTAAATCAATTGAAAGCATTAAATACCAAACATCACAAATAAACCAAATTATAATGTCAATCAAGAAAAATAATTGATTAGCTGAAGGAGGGAAAAATAATCATCTCCCCTCTAGAAGGAGGGAAATTAGGTAAACATGATGTTGAATGAATAAACTAAATAATGCTTTAACATCATCTTAGCTGAAATCCCCAAAACAAATCCATAATTACAAGGAAAAAGAAGAAATTAAAAAAAGAAAAAGAAACCAAAGTTTTCCCCTTTTTTGCTTGTCTTCCACTCCTTAAATGCCATCTTTTGCTCCTCGATCTTCCATTTGATATTCCGCCTTTGAAAGCTCTCCAAAAACCCTCAAAAACCTCCCAAAATGAACCCCCAAAATGTCCCAAAAGCCTCCCCTAGAAAGCTTCATCGAGCTGCCTTAAAAACCAAGCCAAAAATGGAGTCGAAATCTAGCACCTTAGCCGGCACTGCGGCCCCAGTTTTGGTGTTCTTGTGCCCAAATTGCTATCCACCAGATATAAGTGGAGTATCCACTATTTTTTATATATCTTTCTTATATAATATTGTAATCATATGATTCTGAATGCATTGAAAAGATAATTCCAAGGGCTACAACTTTCGTGTTTAACACTTTGTCTAAAAAATCCTTCATATATGCCAACAATCATATACAAGTGATGCCTTTATCATATTTAGCAGATCTAAAGTTTGAGATAGATGTAGTATTTTGGATATAAATTCCATGCTTGATCTCCAAATCCTATAATTCTTAATTCTTTCGATAGTCAATTTTAAGGGCTAAAACTTCTATCTTTACCACTTTTCTCGAATCCATCTTCATATGTATTAAAAATGGCCTTGAAGTGATGCCTATTTTATTTTAACTTCTTTTTCACATGTTTTGATACCTGAAACATGAGCAACTCTATTAAGTATAATATTTAATCAAACGTGATTATAATCTAGGAAAATAATGTCAAATGAAGATCTAAAATATGTAAATTTAGGTATAAATATGGTGGATTATGAACTCATCAGCCAGCAAGGCTAATTTGATGCAAATCATGTGGAACCATGATTATATGCTACTGAAAATGAATTTTGGTCATAGCACTTTGCTAGAAATTGAGAAATTGTATGATGCACGATAAGTGTTTGATGAAATGACACTATGGAAAGTAAAGTATATTTGGGTGATTTTCTCATAGTCTAATTGTTCATTAATGTAACGCCCCGCCCTCCTGGGGTC
>JAYJMB010001338.1:0-16769 GCA_036873735.1 Pouteria campechiana
TGCACTTCCGTCAGGTCAGGATGGATTTGTGATATACAGTGATGTGTCCAAGAAGGGATTAGGTTGTATCTTGATGCGGAATTGAAATATTATAGCTTATTCATCACGTCAATTATGCCCTCATGAGCACAATTATCTAAGTTATGATTTTGAATTAGTAGCAGTAGTGTTTGCTTTGAAAATATAGTGGCACTATCTTTATGGAGGGAAATGTTATGTAAACACTGATCACAAAAGTCTAAAATACATTTTTACTCAAAAAGAATTGAATATGAGGCAGCAGCAATGGCTTGAATTACTTGAAGACAATGATTTAAATATTCACTATCATCTTAGAAAGGTAAATGTGGTAGCCAATGCTTTAAGCGGAAAATCTAGGAGCAGTTTAGCCAGCATACTTACACAAAAGACAGAATTGTTTGAGAAACTACGAAAATTAAATGTGCAAGTTGAAATGAAGGGAATAGCTGCTCAAATATGTCAATTAAGTATTCATCCTACTTTAATAGATGAAATTCAAGCGACTCAAGAAGAATCATCAGATGAAGAATTTCAAAAATTGAAGTTGCGAATATGACAAAATGAGCTGCCAGATTTCTTCATTAGTGGAGACCATCTTATGAGATACAGGAATCGATTAGTACTTCCTAAAGGATCTATAGTAATATAGAAAGTGCTAGAAGAAGTGCATAACTCTCCATATACCATCCAACCTGATGCCAATAAAATGTATCATGTTTTGAAATCTCAATAATGGTGGAAGGGTATGAAAAATGATATCGCCGGATATGTGGCTAGATGTCTGGTATGCCAAAAAGTGAAGGCGAAGCACCAAAGACTAGGTGGATTATTGTAGCCTATTGAGATACCTGAATGGAAATGGATAGATATAATAATAGATTTTGTTACTGGTTTACCAAAAATAACTATAGGATTTGATAGTATATGAGTCATTGTGGATAGATTAACTAAATCCACCCATTTTATATATGTCAAGACTAGATTTACTACTAAAAAATATGCTTGGATCTATCAAAAAGAGATTGTGCGATTACATGGTGTGCCTAATGTGATCATTTTAGACAAAGGTTGAGTGTTCACTTCTAAGTTTTGGAAAGCACTGCATAAGGCTATGGGGACATGGTTAGACTTCAGTAGTACTTATCACCCTTAAACAGATGGGCAAACTGAATGAGTGAATCAGTAGCTGGAAGACATGCTTAGAGCATGCATTCTAGAATGGGGCAAAGCTTGGAGTTAGTACTTATCATTGATTGAATTTTCCTATAATAATAGTTATCATTGTAAGATTCAGATGGCTCCTTTTGAGATATTATACAGCTGTAAATGCAGATCTCCATTGTATTGGACTGAAGTGGGTGAAACCACTATAATAAGACCACAGATAATTGTAGATATAGTTGAAAAAGTAGCTCAGATTCAGGAAAAGATTCGTATTGCTCAGTCACGTTAAAAAAGTTATGCAGAAGTGCGAAGACGTGACTTCGAATTTTGGGTGGGAGATAAGATCTTTCTAAAAATTTCTCCAATGAAAGGGGTAATGCGGTTCGACATGAAAGGCAAACTAAGTCCAAGATATATTGGTCCTTATGAGATTTTAGAGCGAATCTGTAAAGTGGCATATCGTATTGCCTTGCCCCCATATGAACTTGATCCTTCCCACATTCTAACACCCAAAGAAATCCAAATCAAGGAAAATTTGTAATATATCGAGCAGCCAATTTGAATATTGGATCACAAGGAAAAATAATTGAGAAATATCCGTGTAGTGAAAGTACAATGGGATCACCTTTCAGAAGAACAAGTGACTTGGGAATTGGAAGAACTGATGATAACAAAGTATCCTTATTTATTTTTTTAAGTTTTGAGAACAAAATGTTTTATAATAGGGTTGGAATGTGAGGCCTGAAAATTTTGTAGCAAGCAAACTTGTATTGCAGCCAGAGATTGATACTACATGCACAAGAATTGGGAATTAGAAATGAAAAAGCAGGATAAGCATAACTAATGAATTCAGTATTATGATGGGCAAGAAAGAATTTCAGTAATTGAAAACGTCAAAAAGTAAGATAGGTGGGCCACATGCGCCCTTGTCTATGTGCACCACTGGAGTACCATGGGCAGTAGAGCTTAAAATTCTCCACTAGCCCCATTCTTAGCCATTTACGTTCAACCCTCTCTCCTAATGCCCTCTTTGCTTAAGAAACCCCCCAAAACTTGCGAGTTTTAATGGCAAATCATCGGGAAATCGACAAAAGTTAATCTAGTAATATTTCTGCATCGAGAAAACACTGAGTTTGGCAAATTGGAATCGTGGAAAATTAAGGAAGAATTGGGTTTTTACTCCACATCTCAAATTTGGGAATTCCAATTAGAGGAAATTGAATGGTAAGTGCTTGTTGATACTAATTAATAGTTTCTACTAAATAGAAATTTTGAATTTTGGTTTATATTGATTGTGGAAAGGTTGGAAAATTTGGAAAAACATGAAATGGGCAAATAATTAAAGGTTTGAATGTAAATTATAACATAAAGTTAGTTAAATCATATTTATATATAATTTGAAACAGAAACTCTAATCCATCCATGATTGAAAATGTGGGAATCAAACGTTGCTTATAAGATGTTTGATAAAAAGACACTTAGAAAAGGGTAGCCCAATTACCCTTTATATTTGACTCATTACTCACTCCTTAATCAAGAATTGAATTGAGTATTTGAGTAAACCTTATTGGAGGCTACATTATAAACCAAAAGTAAGATTTGAATTAATTGTGATTCATAAAAAAAATTATCATTAAATGTTGATAGTAGGTATGTCTTGCATATAAAATAAGTAAAGTGGTGAATTAACAGTGGGAGTAAGAAGCCTAAAGTGAAAGAGGGCTTGACTTTGAATCTTGAGGTAAGTAGCTTTAATTATGTAAATTTCCCTTGTGTATTGATATTTTGAATTTAAGCTTATGAATTTTGGGCATTAGTTTGAAATTGTGCAAGTTATACGATATGATACCTTTGTGTTCTTGAAAATGAATAAGGTAGTATAAGAACTATGAGAATCATTAGTTAAAGGATAAAATATAAGTGTACTAATATGTGGTATTACAATTTGACATGATTATATGAGTTAGGATATGAAATTATGAAGGCAAGTATATGAAAAATACATTTGGTGAATATATGAAAGGAGTAAGAGTGTTATGTATATGGATGAGGTATAATCAAACCTAAAAGAAAGAGTGAACTGTGGCAATTAGTGGAATAAGATCGAAGTAAGCCAAAGGAGTGAGTGAAGAAATCAGACCAAGAAATGGGGGGGCGTCGACTTGCTGTATAACATGTGTTAGAGGTAACACACTCGGCATCACCGGCACCGGTGAGTTAAATAACATATTTTTATATCATTAATTTTCTTGTTGTATATTGGTTGTTTTATTTATTTAAGTGTATTTATTGTATTTATATTATTTGAATGTATATTTTAGGAAAAGAATTTAAGGGAAATACATGAAATAAGATGTTAAGTTAAAGGATGATAGAAATAAATTATTTAGGATTTATGAAGTAATTTGATATGCATTAGAGAACATTAAATTATTGAAGATTTTGTATTATGATTGAGTTAAAAACCAATTGGAAAAAAATGTGTTAAGTAATTAAGTTGAATGCCCACCAAAATGTTACTTGTGTGAAATTGGGTGTGAATGCCTACCAAGAGGGTTCTTTGGTTATTTAGCCCATGAACGGGCTTTGTTCGATATTATCACCTTGATGGCGAAGAGGCTAGTCTATTGGATATGCGACTCCTCTAATTACGTAGTAGGCGTGAAAGGAGAACTTACTATACTTGAAATGCAGTGAGGGCGAGATAACACGAGTATTAGTCAGGAGTTTCATAACATTTATAAACGGGATTGTAGGGAAGAACTAGAGCACAACAAAATTGTAAAAAAATTGAGTCCAATTGTTTATGATTGTGTCCACTTGGAACGTGGTTGAGACCACTTGGTTGATAGCCTCCCGAGCATGGTATTAAATTATAGTAGGGGAATTGAGGAAGAGATATAGATAGGATGAAATAGAAATGAATATAATTTCAACATAAGAAAATAAAATTTGATATGATGAATATTTTAGGAGACTCCTAGGAGGAATCTTTGTTATTACTGGTAGCGAGTAACAATTCCCTAACACTATTTCCAATTGTATAGAGAAAATTATCATGTACTTACAAATTTTGTATATTGATATTGTTTTATTTTATACTTGCTTACTGAGTCCCCGGACTCACCTTAGTTTAATATGTTTCAGCTAACAGGCCATCTTAGTTTAATATGTTTTAGCTAATAGGCCAGAAGACGGAGTCCCACGAGGGGTTGAAGCTCAAGAAAGGGATAAATTATGAACTTTAAAAATTCTTCCCTTTTATCTTATTTTGATACATTATTTTGGAATGTATTAAAAATACAAACTTCTAAATTATATCAAAAATGTAAAGTTAAAAAAGTAGAAGTCATAGTAATATACATATTATTACTGTAATACATATAAGTAGGCGTCCAAACTCTACATTTATAGTGTGATTATGGTTCTAGTCAATCTGTGGTGTTTGGGAATGTTTCATATGAGTTCATGAAGGTAAGTTTAAGAGAGACTATGTTTATGTGCCTTCGTAACATCTGAAAAAGGTAGGGTGTTATAGAAATTTATTTCTGTTTCCATACATCCCTCATTACTGTTCATCCTCAAGGAGGAGAGCCAGCAAGAGGCTACACAGGTTCTTAGAGAACGAGATTAAGCACTTTAAAACGGCGGCAGACGGTGACATTTAAAGGGAACAAGGTATGTAACAGAAGTGATGTAAAGGGGTGAGTGTAATGCATGCATTAATGAAAAACGGATTTTTCGATTGCCAAACCACCAAACCGAATATTACTAACTCGGGTCACAGGCTGTCTCATTCCACACCAGTCCAGACATGCAGAGCATAACAGGATCACAACAAACCCACAACAGGCCACAGCCTGTCTCATTGCACACGATCAGTCCAGATATGCAGAGCATATCAGGGTCACAACAAACCCACAATCTAAATTGCCAGACAATAACCAGACAAAAAAAAAACTACAAATAAAAATAATAAATCAGAGCAAGAATAATAAAATGCTATTGTTGTAATTCCCAGCTGGCATTTGCAGCAGCCATAATTTGGTGATCTGGAATGACTATGCCTCCCGAAATTTCCACCAGCACTTCCGTTTATCAATCTTAATAATTGAACCATGGACCTCACTGCACAAGATGAAAATCTGGAGCCTAACGAAAAAATTTCATTGCTGAATGAACCCAATCCACAAAAACATACTACAGAAAATGCCAGGTTAAAGTTTCAGCATATTGTTATTCTTTAATATTGCAGCAGATAAAATCTTTAATGCCTGAATTCCAAATGGGAAGGGAAATATGTCAACAAATCCAGGACGATATTTTACTATCTCCCAATACAAAAATATTGCAACGTCTTCAAGGTAGAAAACATAAGTCAGTAATATTAGCTCATTTCTTTCTCAGACCAAAGATCAAGACCAATATCACAACTGAAAGATGTTCTTTTGCCGCTCGCCATGACAACTAAGATCAATGCAACTAGTCTGTTACTTGATTCCAATAAATTACTGGGTTCCAGTTATGGGAAGGAATACCCCCTCTGCAGCCAACCAAACATTGTCCTGACGCTTGTCTTGAACACCACAAACCTGCAAAAAAATGCAATCGAAATGCACAAAAAGTCAGAATGATTCATGCCACTTGCAACTGTGCTCCCCATAACACACATATGAATGGCTTGCTCATCAAGTAGGCCACATGGGCTTGTTAGCCCAATATTTATCCCTTTTCGACTGTGCAACTTCTGACACATAATAGCACCTGAAATTTAGATCAATCTGCTTAATTAAAATCACCACGGGAAATCCTAGAGAATGCAACCCCATCCCAAAACATATTTCCAGACTTCCAAGCTTGTACCCTTGTTTAGTGTCCATGGAAGGACAGTTTCAACCATGAGTCATGGCTAGGTAATTCATAAGAGTGTGCACATATGTTACCTCTTGCTGGCCTCCAGCTATCCGAGTGTACTTCTTGTCATGACTATGTAGGTAACCGCCTGTGTCAACATGTTGCAGCCTTATCTTTTGATCTTGCCTCCATGTCTTTCCACCGCCCTCAATGTGGAGCCTGTAAAAGAATTATTACACAGCATGAAGAGTCAGCCATGAAACATGGGCTGGAAGATATAACTATATTTATGATGTGGGTCCTTCACCTCCAAAAATCTCCAGTGTCTGTCTGATCTTCCCCTCCAAAGCAACTCACCTACATTGAATTAAGGAGATCCAGTTGAACTAGGACTAAATAAATTCCATTTATGCAGTATTTATTTGTTTATAATTTGTACTGTCACCAACACCACAAACTTTGAAAATATTATCAAATGTCACACTCCATTCAATGATATCTCGAAGAATAAATGCAACAAACAATGCCTCGTAATATAATAAGATTGCAATAACAGGAAATTAACTTCACAAGCAATTCTAGAATTCATAATCCAATAAACTTGCAGTATGTGCTATGGTTTGCTGCATTGATCAGAAACAGAAATGTGAATCATCCATGCTCAGTAACAGTTATAGCAGAACAAACGAACAAAACCTAGTAAATTTTGCTTTGATTGGAGGTTTACACAAAGCTGGACCCTGCAAATGCCATTCACATCTGGATCATTTCAGATCAAAGGCATTTGTAAGTGTATGGCTTGAAAGGAAAGCAACTGCTAGCATCTTGAATACAAGCATCTCATGGGGTGGTGTCATTCATCTAGTCAGGGCTAGGAGAAATATCATCCATAGAACCATTTCAAACTAAAGACGTGTCTATCACAAACCAGCAATCACCAAATTGATAATAACGATGATAAGAACATTTTAGGGGCCTGTTGATAAATTATTGTATAGGAAAATGACATTTTCTATCATTTCCAATAAATACTGATAAAATCATGTATAACATCAAATTTACCATGAATTTATCCATAAATTACAGAAGGTTACTGATATTATTATGCATACTTTCAATTTCTCAAGAGAAATTGCAATTTACCAATAAACATTATCATTTGGCAGGAAGGGGGGTCTGGTGCTGGAAAAACACATTTCTACCCGATTTTGGCCTCACTTTTGCTACTGTTTTGTTATGAAAGAGAGATTCGAGAGTAAAGAAGAAGCCATGTTTAATGCCTCTAGAGAAAAATTACACACATACAAAAAAAAAAAAAAAGAAATAAAATATTTTTGAAGACCAAAATCCAATTTTCAGATTTGGATGTCCAACTGTGCCTTATTGGCAGAAAAGCTCCATGCAATCCACTTTTAGTTGTATTCTGTTTCAAAGTCACTTCATTTTTACCATTGTGGAATGTAATGTAGCTTTTGCGCAATTCTTTCGTGAATTGAAGTGCCTATTTGTGCAATTTTGTTGGACTTGGAGAAGAAAGCATAATTTGGTAACCCAGATCTGTGTAATTTGAGAATAACAATGCTTTCAAGATGATAGATCTATATAATACACAAATTTGGACAGCTAATTTGTAATTTTTTTAGGGTTCTAGAAAAACTAAAGTGATTCGAAGATCTCTAAATCGATTTTTAAACCCAAAATGATGATAATTGTTGAATGAAAATGATATAATATGTAGATTTAAATAGGGATCTACATTAAAACAATTGGTAAGATTAATCTATTTTAATTAGGGCTTAATTAGGTAAATTAAATATTTGTACAAATATAATCTGATTAGATAAATAATTTAGTATACATAGGTTATTGTTAACAAAATTTAAGAGAACTATAATTATGTTTTAGGGAAATTATTTAATAATTAATTATTAATTATTAATAAATAATAAAATATTAATGTCAAATTTTCAAAAATTACCATATAGTTTCATGGCTATCTTATATGATAACAAAATTTAAAAGAGTTTTTTAAATATGACAAAGCCATCAAATTGATCATAACAGCCATTTAATATTTTTTGACTTTCTTAAACTACTCAATAACCCAAAAGAATTTCCGCAATCCCATGCCCTAAACCCAGAAGCTATGCCGCCCCTCCCCTCTTGGACTTTAGCCACTATTTCGTGCCTGAAGCCGACAAAAGCCATCCTAATATTAATTATAGCGTCATCCCGGCAAGGCATACACTGTTGTATGGTGAAAAAGTCAGTCCCATGTAAGGCAATAGATCATGAGTGTGAAATTTGGATTGGGTTTGTATTGATGGCTGCTTTGTTTCTTTACTTTGCATTACTCTTAGGAAAAAGAATTCCTAATCCTCTCCGATCATGGTAGAGAGTTGAATGAGAAACCTCTTCATCGAGGATGGTGAGAGATTGGAGTCATTCATGGATTTGTGAGAGACCGCTACCTCTCCTTTTCATTGTCGGTGAAGCCCACAAGGTTAGGCTAAATGTTGATGGGATTTTGGTAAGACAATGACTAATCCGGCAATAAAATTATATGGGAAATCCAATTAATTGTTTGGATATTGTGATTCAAAGGCTAAAATTAGTAGGCTTGGGAGGAGGTGGTTGCCCTTGATGGTTGTTACAACAGAGATGGTGACGAACAGTAGTTTTTGTCCAAGGCAATGTATAGAGGCCCTTTGAATACTTCACATCTTGTCATTTAGGAGCCTTTGTTAGGTAATCCAAGAGCTCAATTATAAATTTCTCAACATTCACATCCTAATTAAAGGAATAGATTCACAAAATTTGGCTCCATCATATAAATCAACCTTTATTGATGGGTTTTAACCATTATAGATGGATTCACTAACAAAATATAACATATAGCATGGTATTACTATTATCATTAGATACTCTCTTTTCAATCTTTAGCATCACAAACTCTGTTAAGCCAACATTGTCTTCAATAATACCAAGTACTCCCCAATGCAACCATCCCTTCCATGATGCCACCATCAGAACACCCAGCACAACCACAACCATTAACATCTCTACAGCAACCACAAATGGCAGTGCCATCACCACCAAAGCCAGCTTTACAACAAAAGTTGGTCCTCGTTAGGGACTCCTAACACTGAATAAACTCTAAATACTTGGTGATCTTTCAAATCAGACTAACTCTCCAAACAAGCTTCGCTTAGAGATGAGAAAGGATTCCTAGTAAAACCTGGAGATGCATTATATGGATTCCTTTTTTGGATCTAGCGCGCATCCCTCCTTATAGTTCCTACTAGAATCCTCTCCACATAAGGACTGGCCTACCCCAAAGTGCGACAACTTCATATGATCGATCCCAAGCATGACTACAAAAGGACCAGGTATGCATTCACTAACATATAATCTCTTTCTATTCTACATACCCTCTCGTAAGGTCCTATTACTGACTTGAGCGTCAGAGCGTACATGCCGAGGCCACCCCTGGCGCCTTTAGACGTTCTCCTTGTCTTATAGGGTTCTTCCTAGAGCTTATCCAAAAAGCGATGCAATTTGGGCATAACTCAAACATTAGCGTCGTCTATGGAAATGTTCATCAAGCAAAAGCTATGTCATACGAACATCCAGGTAACATGAACACTCCTCCAAATCCTTCAATAGGAGACAATCTGTCTCCTACAACAGATCAGAATAATGTTGCGCTAACATCCAAAGCAAAAGGGTTGCTAGACCAACTGTTGCAGACGAATAATCACATGATGTGACAGATGATGTAATAATTAATGAAACAATAAAAAAACTTTTATGGAAAGGGTGTTCGCTAGCAACAAATTGGGAGGAATCCTTCCACAACAACCTTTTGCTACCCTAATAACAACATCGCATTCATACCACGCCCCAAAACCGTGGTTGGAACAGTACCAAATACAATGATCCACTAACCAGGGACCATACCGAAATCAGCCCTCAACTAAGGCCGGTCGTCCTTGCCCCGGGAGCACAACAAACAATGACTCCCGCTCCCAAACTGATCCCAGAAGAGGTAGTTAGCGAAGGAATTATGGAAGGCCTTCTGACAGCTCCCCTTGTCAGAAACGTGTAAGGAAAAGAGCTCCTGCTCCCCGTCGTAGCAAGAGGAAACATCAAAGGAGCCTTTAATCTGCCCGCCAGGTCCACCAACACTATCCAAGAACCAATTCCAAGATAAGCTAGTCCACCTCGCAAGCCAATTCCAAAGAAAGAAGAAGCCTAGTCCCATCTATAAACAGAAGCACAAAAGCTCTTGGAATAAAGAATGGACGGACTTGAAAGCCGAATTACTACAAGGTAAGTAGGCAATGGAGGAATGGTAATCAAACCGCCCCTTATCAAAGAAATCATGGGGGAACCCTTGCCCAAGGGATTTAATTGCCCCTCGTAGAGGCCTATGATGGGACCACTAACCCAAAGATCACCTATCTAGATATAACGGTCAAATGAGCCTAATCGTAGCATCAGATGCCATAAAATGTTGTGTCTTTCAATCCACATTGAAAGGAGTAGCATTATCATGGTACCGCACATTAGTGCTGAAATCCAATTATTCCTTTGAAGCACAACAGAGGCGCTTCCTTGCCAGCTTCATCAGGCAACGGAGGCAGAAAAAGACCATTAAGTCACTGATAGCAGTCAAGCAGGAAGACAACAAATCCCTCAGAGAATACCTCGACAGATTCAACCGCGTCACACTGTACATTGAGGGAATGGATCATATAGTAGCGACTGCAACACTACAAAGTGGCAGAGCAAACATATAAAATATCAATTGCATTTTAGTATCACCTAGAAGCTACCTTAAGCTTCTAAAAATTTTGAACAGACATATAAGTGCAAAAGAATTCATCAAAGAAGAAGACGACAGCTCCTCCAGGAAGAGAAGTAGATCCCCGCAATAGAAAGGAGTAGGTATCATAGTTTCACCCCATTAACAACTCCCGAACACACATCTTCCATGAAATCCAAAACCAAGGGTACCTTCCAGAGCGACAACCCTTGAAATAAAGTGCCTGGAGACTAGTCCCACAAATATTGTCTCTATCAAAAAGGGAAGGACCATGATACGGAGGAATGCAAACAGCTTAAGGAATAAATCAAGGCCTTGATCAAAAAGGGTAGGTTGCAACGATACATAGCTGGCAATGAACGCAGAAAGGATGGAGCAAACAACAAGAGGGAAGACGTCCATTAAAGAGAAACAACCCCTACGAAGCTAAACAAAGATGTCACTACCGAGGTAAACCATTCAACTGCCGAAACCATCAATGTCATCACTAGAGGACCAGTGTACGAAGGAAGCACACCCATCGGCAGTAAAGCTTATCTGGAACATATAAACCTAATCGGGCAAACCTCTAAAAGAAAGTAGGAAGATGATTATGTCATTGTCTTTTCAGAATAGGATGCACACAACATTGTCATCCGACATTATGATGTCATCGTCATCTCCTGCGTCATATCAAATTTTAAGGTAAAATGCGTCATGTTGAACAACAGATTATCAGCAGATATATTATTTTACCACTGCTTTGAAAAGATGGGGATCTCAAGGGACAAGTTAAAACCAGTAGTAGGGGCAACTGACAAGGTTCACAAGCGATAGAGTCAAGCCAAAGGGCATAATCACCTTATCCTTCCCTCTAGGAGGCAGGGAAATAAAGACCACTAGAAATCTGGATTTCTTAGTGTTCAAGGTACCTTCGGCCTACAACACGGTGCTCGAATGCCCTAGATTGAATAGAATGAAGGCCGTGATATCAACTTACCACCTAACAATCAAATTTCCCACCTCTCAAGGGGTAGGCATTGCAGAGGGGATCAAAAAACCTCAAGGGAATGTTATGAAAGCTCCTTGATGAGAAAGATCCCCCAACAACATGCAGATCAACACTAAAGATTCTCAGGACCAGCAACAGATCACCAGAAGTGAGCCCATTGAACCATTACTCATAGTTCTACTATTTGATGGCACCTCACAGAAAACAACCCTGATCGGTTCTTCCTTAGAACCGATCATGCAATAGAAGTTGGTAGCACTTCTGAAGGAAAACTCGGGTCTTCAAACAGGAGCCTTCAGACATGCCAAGGCTGGATCCAGAGATAGCAGGCCACAAGCACACGATAGAAGTTAATCATAAACTTATCCGGCGAAAGAAATGGCTACTTTTGTTAGAAAAAAAGGAGGCCATTATAGTAGAATTCAAAAAATTACTGAAGGCAAGTTTTATTCGACAAATGCACTACCCAAAATGGCTAGCAAACATGATAATGGTGCAAAATGCAATCAAGAAATGGTAAATGTGTGTGGACTTCAAGTCACTCAATAAAGCATGCCTAAAGGATAGTTACCTGCTACCCAACATAAATCAATTGGTTGACTCCACACAGACCATGAGCTGTTGATGTTCATGGACACATTTTCCAAACTCCGAGTACCACCAGATCAAGATGCATAACCAAGACCAAGAAAAAACTTCATTTATCATAGACATGGGAACCTATTTTTACAAAGTCATGTTCTTTGGACTGAAGAATGCCGAAGCCACATACCAATGAATGGTAAACAATTGTCTTCAAAGACCAGATTGGAAGAAACATGGAAGCTTATGTTAATAACATGGTAATCAAGAGTGGAAACCACCATGACCACATTGATGATTTGCAGGAAACGTTCCAAACACTCCGAAAGCACAAGATAAACCCACAACAATGTGCTATTGGAATATCTTCAAGGAAACTATTGGGATTCTTAATATCCTAGAGAGGGATAAAAGCAAATCACAAAAGGATACAAGCAATCCAAAGCATGATAGCCCCCACTAACGTGAAGGAGATACAAAAATTAACTGGTAGATTAGTCACGCGAAACCGATTCCTAGCTAAATTAGCATAGAGGTGTCTGTCGTTCTTCAAAGTGCTCCTAAAGAGAAACCCGAGAGAGGCAACGGAAGCATTAGATTCCAAGCAGCATTCGAAAGCCTAAGAACTACATGGAATCTCTCCCTTTACTATGCTCCCCTGAAAGGAAAGAAATCTTATGTATTTATTTGGCTGCAAGTATGGAAGCAGTGGTGACTGTGCTATTCCGGGAGCAAGGTCCTCACCAACAGCACGTATACTACATCAACAAGATGCTCAAGAATGCCGAAATAAGATACCCGACAGCGAAGAAGATGGCATTTGCCCTGGTAATCACAATAACAAGAATGCGCCCCTATTTCTAGGGACACCCCATCAAAGTTTACACTAACCAACCGCTTAGGCTACTCCTCCAGAAGATGAAGCTCTCAAGCTACCTAGTCAAATGGACTATAGAACTTAGTGAATTCGACATAGAATTCCTTCCTCGCATTGTAGTCAAAGGACAGATAATAACAGACTTCATCATCGAATGCACCGACAGAAAAGGCAATGAGCAAACTACCACTAAGGCCCTCCCTCCAACGAAGCATGCTCCAGAACCTCAACTTGGAACAAATAGATCTCGCTCCAGTACAGCTGGTCAAAAGAAGCAACAGACTGGAACCACGGTGGAAGCTCTACATAGACAAATCCTCAAACAAAGCGAAAGTAGGAGCTAGGCTAATCATTCAGAGCCCAAAAAATGTCTCATTCTAATACGTTCTTCAGTTTGGGTTCCCGACAACAAACAATGCTGTAAAATACGAAGCCCTTCCTGACAACAAACAAAGCCATAGAATACGAAGCCCTACTTGCAAGAAGCCTCTCGCTTTTGAGAAGGGGACTTGATCTTGCGAGAAGCAGCAGTCAGCAATCCAATCAACACCAAGAGGAAGCTAGCGCAGACTTGGGAAGGTCTATACCAAGTTAGCAAAGGTCCATAATATCTTACATAAAACATAGTAACGATGCATTTCAAACTAAGGTGCTCATCTTGAGGAATAAGGTATGTTGTTCAAAATAACATGCATGCTGTTGATGATCATTACTGACCTCTAGGTTACCAGATATAGGAGAGGCATGCAAGTGACTGTGAAGCCATTTTTGAGTCCTCATATGCTGCAACCTGATGGTAGTTCCAGACTTAATGGGGTCACCTTGTTTGGCAGATGAATCTGGTGAAGGCTTCACAATCTGCAGAGTAAAAGAAATAAATAAATAAGAGAATTAGCAGTTAAGAGAAATAAATGCTCATTGTACCTATATGTAGTTAAAGCTTACAAGCGTAGAGGTGCTGATACAAACACAAGCGTAGAGGTGCTGATACAAACAGGATAAAATAGAATATCCAGATACCATTTATGTTTGTGCATAAAATCTTCCAACAATCTGGTTTGCTCCACATGTGCCAACAAGGTACATGATAAGGTAAAACTCATAGGAAAACCCCACTACTTCAGTTCCGTGGTCCTAAATCACGTGAGTAGGCTCATAATGTTGTTCACACATGGGCACTGAAAGAAAAATATCTCAATATTTTGAATTCTAGGAAGGTGTACACAGTGATGAACAAGCTAGTTCTCTAGCCAAAGCACAAGCTGCAGAATTGTCAAATATCTCATGCATTCAAAATAACCTCTTGCATTTCTGAGTTGAGTTTTACATTTTGAACTGAGAAAGGGGGATAATTTGTTTTCAAGTAGTCAAATTCACGTTCAGTAGGGTTCGGTATCATTCAAAATTTCACCCAAAGATGAGTGAATGCTGCTGAGCAGGCAATAAATCTGTCATCCCATGACCAAATCAGAACAAGCTTCAGCAATTTGTAACAGTTATCATCTTGAAGCATGTCATGGTCTCCAGCTGCTATCAAAAACCAAATTGCTTATACATGCGATGAGACCAATATGTCAATATTTGAAAATCAATTATCAGCGACAACTGCCCATGATAATAGAATTTATAGGTACCAGCCATTAGTGCCAGAACACATTTTGCCAATCTCTTCAGCTAGGATGCATTCTCCAGAAGCAGTAGCAGCATCCTTGAATGAAACCACAAGACATGGGTAACTGGGGTTGCCATGTTGAATTATGGTACAGATATCAATCGTATTGGTGCATAATGTATCATTAATTGTGCAAAAAGAAGTGATAGAATAATCCAAAAGAACTAGATAAGATGCCTAAAAATGGTCCTGAATCCTGAAGACCCAAAATTCATCCACCACGGTTGGAATTATCTAACCAAAACGAATTATTTCAATGTGGCTTCAGTTGCGCAAGAAAACAAATAGCCAAATCGCAACCGACCAACCCATCAAAACAGGAAACCTCAAATGTGATGAATGAAAGAACATGAAAATTGCAGGTTTATTCATACCCCTGAGCTTGATCAACAGAACGAATATCAATAAATGCAAAACAACCTTCAATCCACACACAATTTAACACAAAAAAATGAAACAAAAAGGTTTTTATAGAAGGGAAGAGAAAAAAAAAAAAAAAAAAAAAGGCAAGCACCGGACTAACCCAGTAACTGTTTGAATCATCAACGTTCGGGAATCCGGTCACAGACTGCTGCCCGCTTCCAGAGCCATACGGCACATCATGTGAATGCAGCCTGAATTTCGTCCGCTCGTGCATGAGCTTCACCACTGTTCCATATGTAATCTATTCCCAAACCCACAAGAAATCAGATCTTCATGATGAATCAACTATAAATTCTCTAATTCCAACGGGGGAACAGGATTCCAAAATGCAAAAGAGTACCTCAACGCCTTCAGGAGCAGCAGCGGCCGGGAAAGGAGAGGACTGATCTATTTCGAGGAAAAGGAAGATTGCAATGGCGAAAAGTGAAAGAGCCATGAAGAGGAGGAGGAGGAGAAACCAGGTCTGCTGCCAAAAGGGAAAATCGGGCGGCTGTGATTCTCTGTAGATAATACGCGCACGGCCTGCGATGTTCTGTTGCTGCTGTGGAGAAGAAGAAGAAGGGCTTTCAAGCTGCTGCGGTTGTTTCCTGCGAGAGAGGGCTTGTGGCCCAGATGGAGCCACGACTCTCCCTCCTTGACTCTCCAGAGCGAACTACAAACAAGTTCAGATCGATCTCCGTCTCTTTTTGGCTATTTTGGGAGAGGGAGAAGGCACGGGGTTTATCTATAGACTCGCCTCGGCTCGGCCCTTTTCCGCTGTTCGTTGCGGTCTTTGTGACAAGTTCGTCTCTGCGGAAAGCTAGCCCCGTTCCCAAATGGTCGTCAAATTGCCACGTGTTACTATAAAAGGTCTCCTCTGCTAAATTTCATGGCAGATTTTCCTCCATGTGAAACCATCAATTATGATTTCTCCATGATTTATGTATTGTCTGGGATGTGAACTATATTTGCTCTTAGGAGTAGTTACGGCCAACCCTAGACACAATTGTTATGTGCATCGGGTGAAGATGGATAGTCCGAAAATTCCTTAGTTAGATGGGTGATTCGCTGAAAATATTTTACCATTATGCTGTTGGTTATTAGTGATCTATGAAATTAATAGCATCCTAGTTTTTTAATTGTCATTTATTTATTATTTTAAAATAAATAAAGTATATGCAAAGTGGATCGTTTGAAATGCTAACATTGAATTGCTGTTTAATTGAAAAAGTTTCAATTTAATATTTTATGAAAATTCATGCCGGAATTAGATCTTTTATATATATATATATATATATATATATATATATATCTATGACTCATGGTAACACTCAAGGATCGCATTTCATTAATCCAGGTATGTATTACTCTAGCATAA
>JAYJMB010001339.1:0-16768 GCA_036873735.1 Pouteria campechiana
GGGTGTGAGTGTGTAAGTATAATTATTGTCATTTGATTATAGAAATATAAAATTTTATTTAATTTCATACATGTATATTAGGAATAATTGCATATATTTTAGCGCAGACTCTACCAAATTTTAGGTAGGATATTTCCCTTAGAATTAAAGAAAATTATGAGAATATGGTAAGATTCCCTTAAGAAGAAGGAAATTGGTAGTGTTCTGCATCGGCCCCTGTATGGCGTGGTCGAAACTCATAGGGTGGGGGTGCGAGGTGTTACAATTTGTTATGTTGATATTGCATTATATAGCATGCCATAATGAGTCATGAATCATGATGGATATGATGAATAGGATTGAGTTAGATGGTATGTCATGATACCATATGAGATGGGGGATGTTTGGATGGATGGAGTTACATGATATGTAATTAGTGATTGTGAGCCTTTTTTGGTAATTGAAGTGATGGCTTAGGAATGACCTAGAACCAGTGTGATATGAACTTGTATGGCACGGAGGTCTGGTTAGCCTGATATGGATGCCCCTTACTTGTGTAGAGGCTTGGATTGACCGAGATATGATGGGGGCATGACTTGTGTAGCCTAGATAGTTTGGTCTGAACTGACACCCGGATGGGGTGGCATGAAAATGGTATAGGTATGCCCTTGTCGGCATACATGTGATGTGGATATGCTCTTGTTGGCATACATGTGATGTGGATATGCCCTTGCCAGCATACATGTGATGTAGATATGCTCTTGCTAGAATACATATGATGTGGATATGGCCTTGTCTGCATACAAGTAATATGGATATGCCTTTGGCGGCATTACGCCTTTACAGGTAGGAGAATGATAAGGACATGCCCTTGTCAGCATAGGTCCTTGGTGCCATGAATGGATAAGCCTTTGTAGGCTAGAGAATGCCAAAGGATATGCCTTTGCCAGCATATTAGTGATGTGTATACACCCTTATCGGGTATCGATATAAATTAGGATGGATATGCCTTTGGTGGCATGTGGTACAAAATTGGGATGAATATGCCTTTGGTGATATTCAATCTTTGATGACTGGCATGCTATGTGATAGTTGGATTGAATTGGTTGTGAGTTGCGAATATATGATATTGAAAATGTGGATATGAGGATAATGATTAAAAGTTGAAGAGAATAGATATACCTTTGCTGGCATGAATGACTATGATTTTGATGAAATAAAATGATGTGATATCTGTAAGTGATGATAATAATTTGTAAGAATGCAAATGGCAAAGATCAATGAGAATTATGGGTTGACGATAATGTATTTAATGAAATGTCCTTGAATGAAAATGACTTGAGGATGAGATCAATTGATTAATGATAAGGTCAATTATGAAAGGTTGTTTACGAGCATGGGTAGGTATATCCTATTGTGGGGATGGTATGAGTATGGGCAGGTACATCCCGATGTAGGGATGGGAGGCTGTATATGAGCCGCCTAACTTAAGATCACATAAATATAATCAATAGACTTGGACAATTTCACTTTAAATGTAAGTACATGACATGGTTGAGTGATGCTGACGAATTTTATGATTATGATAAAGGATGATATATCATTGAATAACTTTGCTTGTGAGCATTTTACTTGAATAACTTATTATATGTGCCATGATCGGAAATGATGAATTGAAATAACAAAGTTGTTAGATTTTCATAAATAAAGTCTATGCTCATGATGACATTTTACTACATTCTTGGCATGGTTGGTGCTATCTTGAATATGAGTGAATTGATAATGTGTGAAGCCAAGGTAACTTGCATATTGTGATAAAATGATCTGAGAAATGATGAATCAAGTTTGTATTTACATGCTTGATATATGAAAAAAGGAGAAGGTAATGCAAATCTAAATGGGCCAGAGGAGCTCCTTATTTCCACTTTACTTGATGTGTTCCTAGAATTGATGAATAAAAGTTTGTGGTATGTTCAAAAAATAGAGGAGTATATGACCACTGTCAAAACAATATTGAGATTTGAGGAAGGATTTTCCACAATTGTTATGATTGTAACTTATTCGGCTTTATTGTAAAAATTGTAAATGAGGGATGATATACATATCATTACTAGTAACCATAATTAATTTGTGAATGATCAGGATATGTTTAGAGAACCACAACTTGTGCGGTGTATCATGAGGATACGAATTTGCAAGGTATGTACTAGTTCAAATGAGTAAATAAATAGTTTGAGAGTGATATTGAAAGTTTCGAGGATGAAACCTTTTGTAAGGAGGGTAATCTGTAACACCCAAGGTGTTAAATTTTTAGTAATTATGTGTTTGAATACACTAAAGCTGTTTCTTGCTAATTATAAATGGGAATGAGTGGAAGTGCAGAAAAGTTTGCTCCATTATATAGAATAATGAATTGCGTATTGTGCATAAAGTTGAGATATAATGAGAAGGTATTTTTTGATGTATTTTCATGATGTATAAAAAGGGAAATAAATGTCTTTTAATGTTATATTTATGTAGAAAATTTCATGAATAAGAAGATGAGGAAGAAGGATTAAAGTGGAGTGAGAAAGACAGGAAAATGGGCACAAAATCGTTGGCAGAGAAGCTAGACCCACAATGCCCAATTTGGCCCCGGTGGTGCCAAAACATGGAAGAGAGGTAGTGCCCAGTGGGGTTGGTGTCACGGGGTAGGATTCGGGCTCAGGCAATGCTGATCGGTGGCCAAAGTCGGTGGGTTGGGTTTTTCACCCATTTTCACCCCGTTCCATTTTTCCTTTTCTCCACAACCAAAATCCATGTGATCCATCTTGTTTTATTGGTGTTTTAGCTAGAGATTAACCATGTTTAAGATTAAAATCCATCAATCTTGCATCTCAACCCAAGCTTCTTTGGATTGGATGGTGGAAGAAGATGGAATCTCGAGTTTTCTGGAATCTATGAGGAGTTCTTGAGTATTTGAAGCTGGATTCACATGCTAGGATGGAAACCATGCATGGATTTAAAGGTAAGCCCCCTTGGTTTGGTTCAAATTGATGTTTTTGCCTTTTTAGGGTTTTAACCCATCTGTGAACAGTAAATTTTTAGGGAAGATGATGGGATTTATTCAAGGAATCATAAGGGAAATGGTTAATTAGTTAATTAGGCATGTTAATTTGGTTTTCCCCATCTAAGTTACATTTTCCACATGTTAGGGGATTGTATCAATATGTGAACAAGGGAATTTAGGAGAGACTTCATGGGTTATGAGTGATTGTTATGGGAAACACGATTAATTGCTTAATTATGATGATTTTGAAATGATTGATATTTATTAGGGTTTGATAGAAATTTGTGAACAGGGATTTTGTATGAATGACATGATTTGAGATTGAATGTCTAAGGAAAATTGATTAATACATAAATTATAATGTATTAGCTTAATATATAGTTGTTGGAATTGCAATTACAAATGAAGGGTATTATTATGTATGTAGGATCAATTGAGAATGGTTGATAAGCTGTGGAGCTTGTGGAATGAAAGCTGAAGAAGTGGAGAGATTTGTCAATAAAGTAAGTAGGCTCTATTTACAAGTTGATTGACTTAATGGATGGGGATAACAATTATCTCATTGTTTGTAAATGTTTGCATACAGGCATGTATGAATGGATGGGGATAGTAGATATCCCATGGTTGTTGGTTTCAAGTTGTTATGCATAATGTTATGCATGTTAAATTGATGGGGATAGTGTTTTGCTAAATTCTTTCTCTATTATATATGAATAAATGAGGATAAAGATTATCCTAGGAGTTTCTTTCTATTGTCTATTATGAACATTAGAAATTGTGGGAGTTGATTATCCCTGATGTCTTGTATGATATTTGAATGAATGATTATGTGTATTGATGGAATGGAGAGCATTCCATAATGATTTACTGTATGCTCAATTAGCACAATTAAGATGTGCCAGAGTAGTTTAGATTCGATATGATGTGCCTAGATGGTAAAATTGTAATAGAAGGTATTTTGGTTATAATTTTATATATACCTGAGTAGCATAGAGCATTATATTGGAAGGAGGACTTGGGCCTCATGTGATTATGTATTATTCATGTTCTGGTTTTGGAACATACCATTTTTACTTTAAGATTTTCTATTTGGCTTACTTACTAAGTTTGACTAAAATCATGCCTTCTTATTTAATTTTTTAGTTGGCATGTCAGGTAACGGAGCCCAACTGTGATATGGGGCTATTGAGCAAAGTGTGAAGACACCTTTTTGTAGTATGATGGATTGAGATTTTAATCCCATATGTGTATGCATATTTATATTTAATAGATTTTATTTAATATATAATGAGATGTATGAGCATGTAATAATGATAGATATTGGGAATGGATTTGTAAGATTCCATTTATTGCTATCACGATGCAACTAGTCCTGGGCAGAGTTGTGGGTGTGTGCATTGGAGTATGTATGGGTGTGTTTCATAATTTATGTTATCATTTTATAGTATTGAAATTTTAGTGTTATGTGATACATAATTGCTCAGGGTTAGATCCTCATCTTTTAAATTAGACTCTATTGAATTTTTGACAAGATATTCCCTTAGAAATAGGAGAATATATAGGGTAATGGTAAAATGCCTAGGCCCGGGGGTAGGACATTACAAAATGGTATTAGAGCTGTGTTTCTCTAATACCAGAATGGCAGGGTATGTGATAAGTCCCAAAATCATGATGGAATAGTTATTGGGAGGAGATAGGATATGACATGCTTAATACAAGTTTACAAACCCATGGGAATATGAGAGAACATTGGTTTAAGAGTTTTGAAAGGCTAATGTAATGGAAATTTAGCCGTGTTTGGAAGGCTTGAGAGGGAAGAGGACTGTGTTGTTATCCTTGGTGAGTCTGGATCCTAAATATGTAGATGATGCATGTATTTTAGTTATGATGACTCGCTGATGACTATTTGATTGAAAGAATATGTTTCACCTTGGTGAATATTATAATGCTAATAATGAGAAAGTATGCATTGGAGCATGACTATGCATTGGAACATGTGTACATATTGCAATTTTATGAAATTTAAAATGCAATGAATCTAAGTATGATATTGTGATTTGGTTATAATGTGATAGTAATGTGTGCTTGGAAAAAGGAATGATGCTTTCGGGTACGTATGCCTAGTATATTGGGGTGTGAGATTGGAATTTTTATTTTATTCTAAATTTGTGGACTGTATTGTATTGTTATGAGATGGGTGAAAGATGTACTCATGTTTCTTTACATTCAAAGTGAAATCCAACGGTTTTGGTGCTACGACACTAGATTCAATATATTGTTAAGGTGGTGGAGCATCAAAAGCTTGGCCCATTTAAGTGCTTCATCACTCTTATTTCTCCCGTTCATCCCCTCTTCCTTCCATGCCCAATCCCCAAGCCATTCATGCCCCTTTTCAGCCACTTTTGCATGATTTCTAGAGGAAAATCTTCATTTAGTCATGCAAGCCATCATCCACACATCCTAGCTTATGCCTTTTTCTGTTTGGGCGGTGGAGGTGGAGAGAATAACTATGTTTTTGGGATCCTTGAAGATTGGAGGTCGGATTTTGTTTTCCGAATGAAAGCTATGCATGAATTTGATGGTAAGTTTGTCTTCCCCAATAATTTTTTTGGTGGGGAGTGGGGGGAGGAATTGGATGAATTTATGTGGATTTCATGGGGGAAATGCATTAAATGCTTAATTGCCATGAGATAATGATGTTTAATGAAAGAAAAAGCAACAATGGGATGCATGCTAAGTTGGGCAATTCATGGCTAATGAAGTTGAATGAGAAATTAATGTGTCTTGGGGTGTAATTAATGGTTAACAAAGTTGTTTTGATGTTAAATATGGATTGTAGAATATTGAAACTATAAACACACCGCTACACCATTGCTAAAATTTTATGACTTAAATGATGCTTATGAGATATTTGATGAAATGCCTAAGTGAGAGACAAGGTGTGAATGAACAATTCTGTTGCTGCCACAAATTGGCCATTAAATAGGCATTAAAGTATGGAATGCATGTAATGCAGAGTAAAGAGAGATCAAAGTCAAGCTGTAGTATGAATGATATGAGAGTGGAAATTTCACTGAAGATACCTTTAGAAAATCACTCCACAAATGGACAGTGATATGGATAAACTATTGCATCTAGAAATTATGCTTAATGAGTTTGAAATGAATTGGTTAGAACTACCTTTGTATGAGAAACATATGTAAATTGAGTTGTTGTATATGTTGCATGTGTAGGGTCATTAAACATTGATTGGAAACTATACCATGGGACTTGAAGATTTGTGGAAATGTTCTCCAATAAGGTAAGTAGGTTCCTTTCCTTGTTCATGTGTGAATGTATGGGTTGATGGGATAATGAGTATCTCATGATTATGGGCACTATGTTTTCAATGATGTTATTATATTGTGTGATGTGTGGATTGTTGGGGATAGTGAGTATCCCATAATTTTACATTGACTAGTGTTTATTATATTGTGTAAACATGTAGATTGCTAGGGATAGAGAGTATACTGTGCTTTTATACAAATTGATGTTTATTATGCTCTGTGAATGCATGGATTAATGGAGATAGCTAATATCCCTTAATTTTGTACATGGATGTAAGTAAGTGTTTTCTTTTGAAATGAGTTTATGACTGTTTGACTTGATAGGGATAATATATCCCATGATTATGCATATGGATAAAATAGATACTTGTTTTTTGAAATGAATTTGAGAATACTTGATTTGATGGAGATGGTCGATATCCTAAGATTATGTTTCGATTGGATTGAAATTGTGAATGTGTGTATTGGTGGATTGATGGGGATACTAAGTATCTCACTATCTTGAATATAGGCACTATGATTTGGATGATGTTTCTTTTGTGATGTGCATAGATGGATGGATGAAGATAATGTGTCATACCCCGCCATGAGGCTTATGTGTTTTACCATTATCCTACAATTTTCCCATTTTAAGGGAAATATTCTGCCAATAATCTGGTAGAATCAACCCTAAAATATGAAGATCTATACCTATGCATGCATTCTTAATAGAACTCAAATTTCATTAACTATAAATAATTAACATAAATTACTAAACTCACCCATAAACTCACCTACAGCTACCCAAGACCGAAGTTGAATCATGATTACAATCTACATCACTGGAATAATACAGATCCACACACAATATTATAAATAAATTACATGATATGCCCATACATCGTATTATACATCATTTGAAGTTTTATAAATACAATCATACAATTACATTCATTTCTTCATACCGTAAGAAGGGCATCTTCAAGTTTGTCTCACCAGTCCTAATCCATAGTTAGGATTCTTTACTTAACCTGCTAACTAAAAAAAATAAGAATAAGAAGGCATGAGTCCTGGGCGAACTTAGCAAGTAGGTATGACATAAAATAATAATTAATTAGAAACAACATGTTCTAAACCAGAATATGGATAAAATATGACAATGTAATCACACCATGAATATATACTATGAGGCTTAAGTTCTCATACTTCCCATATAACAACCTATGCCATTAGGTGTATAATATCACAAGTCATATCTTTACTATATAATACAGATCAAATATCATAATTGTGCCATTCAGGCACCACATATCATAATTATACCATTTAGGCATAGTATCATACCACTATATCATATACAAATCATGGAATGCTTCTCATTCCATCAATATGCACATTCATTCAATTATCATTTAAGAAACTCTGGAATACTCAAAATCCCTACTAATTTCCACATTCACACATATCCAACAAAAGAATATTCATGGGATAACCATTATCTCCATTAGTCATCAACCTATACATTCATATAATATAATATCAATTATCAATTCATATACAATGACGGGATACTCTTTATCCCTCTCACCTAGACATCCATACAAAAGAATAAGTGTTATTATACACAAAGACATGGGATACTTTCTATCCTCATCAATCCCATATTCAGATCATAAAGATATACCAATCGTTTCAATATAGGGGATACTCGATATCCCCAATATTCATGTATTCAAATACACATCAACCTTTAAAAAAGTATAGGATATCTACTATCCCTAACATGCATACATGCCCATATTCAAAATAAGAAATATTCTCTATTCCCATCCAATCATACATTCATAGAAGAAAACAAATGCCTACTTACCTGCATGAAGAACCACCTCATAAATCCTAATTAGTTCCTTAACTTCCCATCTATGCTCAATGATCCTATATATATCACATATATTTGATTTACTTTGCATAAGTTCTCATATAAAGGCAGTTCTCATTGCAATACCGTTATGCACAACAATTCTAGTTACCATGAATGCATAACTGCACTCTATCATTATTCACAAGATTATCCAACTTATATTCCTCTTTGATCATTCCCTAATCAAATATTTCATGTTTATATACATTGTATGGATACCTATTTCTTAGCCAATTTTAGGCTGTAATATGATTAGTCAATTACATCATTTTTCTCATGGAAGCATTTCATCAAACATGTAATAAGAACTATGTAAATTATGATTTCTTAACAAGGTGTCTCAAAGAGTCTTCATTTCCTACAATATTCATCTTGCAAACAACATGATTAACATTCAAACTACCTTAAAAATAATTCAATTAAACAATTAATTAACTAATTTATTGCTTAAAAACTTTATACACAAAAGCCCTTTTGCAACCCTACTTAAGTCATCGTCCAAATTCGTATTTTTCATGTCCAATTCACCCCAAAATCGTTACAAACAAGGAATAAATCGATTTCCCCATGAAATCCTTAACAATCTCCCTCAATTCCCCCTCAAAGTCACTATTCAAAAATTAGGCAACAAAAATTACATAATTAATTGGGGAAAACCTACTTACCATTATTTTTGTGCATGGCTTCCACCATAGAGCAAGAAACCAGCCCTAAATCTTCAAGAACCCACCATGGGTTGTAGCAAAACCAACTTTTCATCTTCTTTCACCATGTAAATGGCTAAAATCAAGGTTTATATGTGTGCTTGGATGATTACATGCCTAAATCATTTATTTTCTAGTAAAAAGGGGTAAGAAATTGGGGCATCAATGATCTAGGGCAAGGGTTTGGGTGTGGAAGAAGAGAGGAAGAAGATAATAATGAAAAATGGGATGAAACCATCTTTAAAAATTCAAATTTTTTACTACTCCAGCGCATCATCAAATTGAATGCTGCGATATTAAAATGATACCCATTTCAAAAACTCCCTTTCTGAAGTAATGCTATGGCATTAGATTCCAGTGCTGTGGCATTGGCCTGTTGCCCATTAGGAATAGGTTCGGTATTTTAGCCATAACTTCCTCATAAGATGTCTAAATTATGTGATTCTTGATGTATTAGAAATATAATTTTAAGTTATACACTTTTATGTTTATCACTTGTTCCTATTTAGCCTCTATATATGAGTCATTTGGTCTCAAAGTGACATCTTTTATTTTGAATACAAGGTGAAACTCTAGAGATAGTAGTAGTATTTTAGCTATAACTTTCTTATATAATATCAAAATTTCATTATTATTAATGAATTATAAATGTAATTTAAAGGGATATAACATTTTTGTTGAACACTATTTCTAAATCATCCTACATCTATGCCAAAAAGTGGATATAAGTGACACCTTTTTCATATTATCCTTGAGAATTAACAAGTATAATTTTTTATAATCATCCCATACATGGAATTTCATAACATCCTCTTCACAACTTAATGCATTTATATATGTTTTGACATCAAATGTTCATTCAAAAAAAATTGGCTAAAATTTCTCATTTTTAACACCTCTAGTGTTACATAATGAATATCCCATATTTGTGTGGACGGGCTCTGTGTTTGAAATGATGTTGATGGTATTGCATCATAAGTCAAAATGATGATATTTTATGCTTAAATTGGTATTTAAATATTTGTTTAATTGAAATATTGTTGATATGTAATGCATGAGTCATTGGGGGTATGACTGGTCTATGTGAGATATGATGTATGCGCATTATGATTTAATGCAATATGGATTCCAGGATGACATGGAGAATGTGATACCTATGGGATGTGGATATGCCTAAATGGCATAGTATGATATGATATGAATGCCAGGATGACATAAATGTGATGACACACCCGTGGGATGTAGATAGGCCTTGGTGGCATGTATGATTGGATGAATTGGATATGACATAGCACCTGTGGGGTGTCGACCTGCCTAGGCAGTAGGGTTATGATATGATATGACACCCATGGGGTGTCACCATTCTTGGGCAACATGGTTACAATGTGATATGGCACCTATGGGGTGTTGCCAAGCCTAGGTGACATGTATTTGGTATGACATATGATGACATGAATATGTTATGACACCCATGGGTGTTTGGATATATTTGAATGGAATGTTATGTGAAATTTGAATAGGAATGATTGTGATTTGTGAGTGTGTTATGAGGAATATGCCTAAATGAAAATGATATGATGATGATGATAATTAGTAGTGAATGCATGAGAATGATAAATAAATAAAGATTAAGATGCCTAGGTAACAAGATGGTGTATGAGTCATAATTTGGAAAATAAGTTGACAGTGAGGCTGGATATGAGCTTGGATTATGAGCGCAATCACATTGTGGCCGAGTGGATATGATTACATTTTCATGAAACTTAGTATGTCATGGATTTACATATGTTATGGATTTGAATATGTCATTTCATTAGATTATTAATTATTGGTTTCTATTTGGCCTACTTACTGAGTTTGCCCGAACTCGCATTGCTTATTAATGATTTTTAGATGACAGGTCAAGCAGTGGAGCCTAACTGGGGGTTGATGCTCATGATTGGAAGTTGATGGTGAATTTCTTAGTAATTTAATGAATTTGGGATTGGAATCCCTGTAATGTATATAGATTTGTAATTTGTTGCAAATCACATTTTAATGTACATTGAGTTCTATATAAAATAATTGTATTAGCATGTCATAGTGGAAAATTATATATGATGTGTGTGGATGGATTTTTATGCAGGTCTAGTTAGGCCATTAGCCATTATGATACGACTATGATTTTGGGCAATTGTGGGTGTATTTTATTGTTCATGAGTGTGTTTTATTATTTATGTTCATAATTTATAAATGTATGAAGATAAGGTATTATTTGGTAAATAGTTGTATAGGTGTGGATCCTTATATTTCAGGAGAGACTTTGCCAGATTTTTAGTAAAATCCTTCTTTGGAACATAAGATGGTAGTGCCCCAAGAGCGGGGTGTTATAACATTGTTTTCACAGTAGGCTGTGAACTTATAGTTTTTAAACTCTCTACCATGATCACTCCTAATGGCAACAATATGAGAATTTTGTTTATTCTACATACGCTTAAAAATATCTCAAAGAATGAAAAAGCCTTATCTTTGATGCAAGAAATATTACCTAGGTATATCTACTATAGTCATCAATAATGACATATGCATAATGTTTCCCTTCATGACTTTTAGTTCTTGTTGGTCTTACTAAGTTCTTCTGTAGCAATTGAAGTGGCTTAAATGTGTACACTTCTCTATTTGATTTGAAAGACTCTTTTGCTTGCTTTTCTCTCATGCTAGCGTCACACAACTGTCCTTTATCACATTTCAGTTTAGGTAAGCCAACTATAAGATCTTTACTGTTTAGTCTTTTTATCATGTTTTTGTTGACATGTTCTAACCTTCTATGCCATAGTAAGGACTTATCATGACTAACAAGATACTTAACTTGGATATCAAACAAGTCTACAATATATTCATTCCATATCTCTTGCCTAGAATTACTACTAATTCATGCTGATTTAAAATTGAACAAATATGAGATTCAAATATTACCTTGTAACCACTATCACAAAATTGACTAACACTCAGAAGATTATGTTTTAATCCCTCAACTAATAAAACATCTGAAATAACAGTAGATTGTGATTTACCGACCTTACCAATCCCAATGACTCTACCTTTCCCATTATCTCTGAAGGTTACTGTTCCACCGTGTTTCTCTTTTAGTTAAGTGAACAACTCCTTCTCCCTTGTCATGTATCTTGAGTAACCACTATCAATGTACCATGTGCTACTTCTTGTGAGTCTCAGACACACCTACAACACCAAGGTTAGGCTTTAATCTTTGGTACGCATTTGAGAATGGGTTCAGGGGGGTTAGTGGCCACAAATTTTGGTACCATTGTTTTTGGGGTGCCACTACTCTAATGTTTGGGGAATGAATTGCATTTATTGCATCTACAAATGTTTTAGGAATCCAAACCATGGTTTGTTTGGTCCTTTGTTTTCTTCCAGAATTATAACTCTATTTCTTATGTTAATGACCACCTTTATTCTTTGGTTTCATTCTAAACAAGGTGGAGATTAAGGTTTGTTTAAGGGCATTATTTTTTGCCTTAACTGGCTCAAATTCATGAATGTTGCATTGATCACTTTTGAGCTTTTTATTTTCATCTTTTAATTTGGAGCACTCATTGGTTACTTTCAATAGCTCCTTCTTTGTCCTCTTGTACTTGGCTTCTAGAGCCTTGAAATCAGAATATAAACTCTCTAATCTTCAAAGAAATTTTTAGATTCAAGTTCAAAAGTTACTTCATCTTTATAAATTGCCATGAAGGTGATTCCAGTGTAGTATTCTTCTTAATCTCCTTTTACTGGTGGCAGTCTAATGAATCGTGCTTCATGATCTTCCTTGCTATCATTGACACTTTCATGTAGCATACTTTCTTGCACGTCCCATGTACCAAGAGCTTTCTTTTTCTTGAACTTCTTATTTTTGCTGCTGTTGTTATTCTTTTTAGGATATGAATTATATTTTTTGTTCTATTGCTCCTCTTGCTTCTTGTTAGGTTCTTGGTAGTCGTATCTCATGTGGTCGGATTTGCCACAATTGTAATAGGTGGGGACATCTTTTCTTTTGTTATTGTTTCTAAAATTTTTGGAATTACTTTCAGCTTTCTTTTTGAACATAGTTTTGAATTTTTTGCTTAGCATTGCCATGTCATCATCATTTTCAGCTCCACTTGTTGAAGTTTCACTTTGTGAATAATCACTTGAATCAATTCTTAAGGTGATGTTTCTTTTTTCTTTTGGCTGTTTAGGGGCTTTTTGCTTCATAAGGACTTCATGGGTCATGAGAGAACCCATAAGTTCTTCTACTTTCATTTTGTCCAGGTCTCTAGCCTCCTGGATTGCTATGACCTTTTCCATCCATTATCTTGGCAAAGACTTTAGGGTCTTCTTCACCATTCTAGGTTCTTCATATTTTTCTCTAAGACCTTTGAACCCATTGGTGATCTTTTGAAATCTTCCAAACATATCTGATATTGTCTCATTGTCCTTCAAATGGAAGGCTTCATATTACTGCACAAGTATTTTAATTTTGGTCTCCTCGACCTAGTTAGTACCTTCATGTGCAACTTTCAGCTCATCTCAAATCTCCTTCGTAAAGTCACATGTTGAAATTTTTTCAAAATCAGATGGCGATAGTGCATAGTAGAGGCTATTCTTAGCTTTGACATCTTTCTGTAATGCCCCACCTTTCAAAGATGCTACTAAGGGAATAACAGGAGTACCCAAGGCCAAAGTCTCTCCTGAACTTAACTTCTTAATCCTGCATATAAGAAGCATAAACACCCACAAAGGCCCAGAATCATAGTCGCATTGTAAAGGTAGGGTGAGGAAAAAGGTTATATAGCCCTGCTAAGATAATGACATGCAAGTTGATTCATAAATCTTAATTCTACGTTAATTACAACACATTAGTTACACATTATTTACAACATCGATATGACCTACAAAATACATTTATAATATATTCCAAAATTAAAAAAATAAGGAATTCTAAACATCATGTTCTATCCCTTTCTTGAGCTCTAACCCCTTATTGGGCCCCACCTTCCAACATGTTAACTAAAAACAAAATAGATAGGGTGAGTTTGGGCAACTTAGTAAGCAAGTATGCAAGTAATAATCAATAGAATGTATTATTAAACAATCTCATGCATGCAAATGGAACTACTATTATGATACCCTATAAATAGTGAGAAGAATTTCAAACTAAGAGTCTATCACAATATAACTTTACTGATATGTGGATCATTATTACCTCTACCTCAGCATATCACTTGTACCTTGCTTGTTACCAGTTAGTACCTAATACCGTACTCGAGGCTATCAACCAAGTGGACTTATCCACACATCAAGTAGACTTAGCCACATAACAATTGGACTCAACCACATACCAAGTGGACTCCTTACAACTTCGGTGTACTTTGTTTCTTCTTGACAACCCCACAACCCCGACTACAAATGTTATGAGACCCATGACAATATAATCATTGGCATGATATCCCGCACTCATTGCAATCCAAGGATCACTAGTTCTCCATCCATACCTACTAAGTAAGAGGGTAGTCTCACACAGTAGGCAGAATTCGACCTCCTCGTCATTACAGGCAGCATCAACAAACATTGCCCTTTCATAGGTGGGATCCCAAATAATCCAATCAGTCATCCTGGATGGCACCTAAACTCAATGTATAAGAATTGTATTCTACACAGTATCTACTCTCAATCATGCCTCCAATTCTTAACCAAATTACTAAATTCAAATTCATACCAAAGCAAATTATTAATCCCCCAAAACACATACATTCATTAAGTATTCATCTCACCCAATAATTAAATTCTATGTCATTTAATTATTTATTATAATATCCATTTCTTATCCCATTAGCATCAAAATTACCCCCAAATCATCTAAGAATAGTCTCATCTATAACTCAAATAAGTTCATTATTAGTGTATGATATAAATAACATAAAAAGAAACATAAAAAAAATTCACAAAATTTTTGGTTTCGACGTTGTGGCCTCAAATTCGGCGCCGCAGTGCCAGTCGCGCTACCCATTTCTCCCATGTTCAGCAAAAATCAATGCCATGACACCAAGCTGCCCACTATACATCCCATTTCCTTCTCCCTGTGGCTTGCCCTGTTCATTCCATCTATTAGTCCCCATATAGGCATGCTAAATCTTTCTTTTTAAGCCAATTTTCACTCCATTTATATACCCAAATTACCATCCTTTACATTCACCTATAATAGTATCCATAACAATTCATGCCAAGTAAGTTATCACTAATGCATATACATTTAATCATCAAATCATTACAAAAGAGATTGATATATTTATTTTCTCAACCTTATGTAAACAAGAATCTAATTTATTCACATCATATTCCAATTATAAGATTACCATCACATAACAAAAATATTACAATGCCCAAAATATACGATTAAGAAAAAAATTAAGTAAATTCAGTTTCACAACATAGAAAGTAAAACCTGCTTACCTCAATATTCAATGTCACACCCTATGTCACATCAAGCTTCATGGTTTCACCTCAATACACCAATTTATGTATCCTACACTCAAGATATACATGTAATCAACATTTAAATGTAATAAATGTTTATTAATAACAATTTTCATAGATCTCATCCTTAGTTTATATTGAAGCCCCTATTAGTGTTTACTTAAATACTCAATTAAATTCCTAATTAAAGGGCACTAAGTGTATCGATGACAAAGGTTAATCATACCACACTCTTCTAAGTGTCATTTTATCAAACATTTAATATGCAACTTCTGATTTGCGTATCTTTAGCCATAAATGAGCTAGGGTTTCTAACCTAAACTAGACATAAGTATAATTTAACAAATTTTGTAATGTAATTCATATTCAAAATAGTTATTTCATCACCAAATTCACATTTTCCTCAACTTCTAGTTTCAAAACTCCCAAATTACTTTCATAAACTAAAAATTAACAAAATCTATCTAGTAGAATTGGTAATTGATGATTAATCATTAGTGGAAATCACTTACTGCTCACTTTCCTCTAACTAAAATCCCCAAACACAAGTTGTAGAGTGAAATTCCTAATTTTCCTCCAGCTTGCAGCGCTCCACTCTGCCAGAATCGATGTTTTCTTGATGTTGGGTTGTTGCTACATCGTCTGCCATCAATTTCCCCAACTTAATTCACCAAAATCCATGCTAAACAAAGCTTTTTCCAAAGCTTGGGGACATATGGGAGGCCTGGAAATGTATGAGATTGGAAAATGGGTGTTGGTGGAGCATTTTAAGCTTTAACCCTTATAGTGCTCTAGCAATGCACACAACCGCATATATATGCAGTCCATTTGTGATGCTTTCTGCCATATTCTAACACTGTATTTCCATCCTATTCATCTTGTCCCTTGTTCCTTTAAACATGCCTATCCAAATTTCCCATTTATATTGCCAACACATGTCCAACTTAAGCTTCCTATGGAAAAATTTTCAAGGCTTCACACTTTCTCTACGAATACAATGTCTTTTGCAGTATATTTATCTTCAGTGTTCATGATAGTCTTGCCATGCTTGATCATTTTTCATAACTTATAATCATTGGAAATCAAAAAATTTTGCATCTGCATCTTCCAATACCCATAATTAGTGCCATCAAAATATTGGTGTTTGGAAGTTGACTATTATTTAGTTGTGGTATTATGGAATGTGTTGGCCATAGGGATCTCTTCAAATAGTCAAAGTAATTGGTGATCAAGATTAACTGTTAAAGCCTACTCTAATACCAATTGTTGATCCCAATCTAGGGTAGCTCAAAAGGGGTGTGGGAGGAGG
>JAYJMB010001341.1:0-16766 GCA_036873735.1 Pouteria campechiana
TGTTAACACCCTATGCTTGGTTCCACTAATGCTTAGTATATCCAACGCACCCACCTAGCATACTCCACTTTACATCTATGTGTGGGTGGAGATGTTGGCTAGAGACGTCATTTCCCCAATCTCCGCAGGTAGAATTTCCAATTGATCGAGGGAGAATGTCTTGCCTCCACGGTTAAGTACAACACCTAACTGTGCGGAATGATACTATAAGGACTTCTCCATTTGCTTGGTTCCCTAGTCGCGCAGTGCGGGATTACTTCAACTGCGCGGGTAAAGGGACGGTCTTCCAGCTTTGCGGGTGAAGGAGGTGTCCACCATGTAAGGACTTTGTCATTGCCTCGACAATACAAGCAGGTCTCCTGCGCTGAGCAGTTGCTGACCTCTTGACTGCGCAGCATGCCGGGCTTTGGAGAATACATTGTTTTCTTGGGACATCCTCTACCTACATGGATAGGATCAGCTACACGGCCTGGAGGGTGTCTTTAATCGTGCAGATTGCAATCGCGCGAAATGCTTCAATTGCATGAACAGTTGAACTCCGTGAAACTTGTTTGTGCGAACAGGCCGGTGACTCGCTAACTCCCGCATCGACCAGGATTCCAACTACAGCGTTGGGAGAGCATTTTTGTGACTTTTTATTGCACTCCCCTGGGTGGGGTGGACCTTGTCTGCGCAACCTGCTCCCCACCCTGTTCACGCAAACTCTACCCGGAAGGGAGACACTATTACCTGGATCAGAACTTGGTGTGTTTAAACTACAGTAGTAGATCTTTCTGTTTTCGAAGGCAGCTTGCGACGACACTGGCTGCCTTCTTGGCTAGGAAGAAAGTAACACAAACGCTAGCGATGCTGCTTCTTCAAGCTACCCTCTATTTCTGTGGCTGTGGTGTCTGTGGAGTTGAGAGTGACGGATGCGACAGGCTCGACGCCTCTGTTCTGGGGGTTCTGCACGGCAAGTCATGCGGGTGGGTCTCCCCACTCCAGCGACGGCTTGACGCATTTCGGAAGGAAATCTTGCCAGCGAGCTATTCGTATATATAAATATATATTGCTACCATCCCACTTCAACGCCGTCATTAAATGGCTATCTCTGCCATGGTTGCAGCCACAATAAAAATGCAGCATCCCTTAAAGTCATCTATCCGGTGGAGAAATTTTAAAAGATGCACCGGTCCAATCAGTTACCAACACATCTCACTTAGCAAAGTTGTCATTAAAGACCATGGATTCACGACTCATGGGTGCATGATGAGGGCTTCCTCGATTGTTGCACATGGTAGGCCCCCTTGTTGTCTGCCTTTAAAAGCCATAGCCGTAACAGCTCCAATCATACTCTCCGGATCGAAGTGGTTAAAGCTGCCTTCTACCGATCGTGACATGCGACTGATCAGGAAATATGACCATCCTTAAAATGATTGAAATCAACAACTTTAGCAACTCCTTCTCGTCAAGCAGAATGCCTGCTGATTCAGCGTCACGATGGACATTTGGACGTGCAGAGCTTGTGTGAAAGTGATGAAGCACCCCCCGAGTTGCATTGGTGCATGTAGTTGCATTGGTACATGTCTAAAGCCTCTACTTCCAAGATAATTAAAGCATATCAGAACCGTAGTGTTGTTTTTTTTTTCTTCTCTTCTCAACGGGCTGTTTTCCATTAGAGGAGTATCATGTCCGACTGCTCATCACAAAACCCAATCAAAGAGACGCTGATGCTGAGTTTTCAACAGAACCATGATCTCGGCTTCAAATTCTCAAAATCCTTAGCCAGACAGATCGGCACTAATCGGCATGGCCTGATTCAATCAGACATAAACTAATTTTCCATAACTCTACACAGTACAAGTTACAAAAATTTAAATTTTCTGAATTTTCCGTTTCTTTTCTTTTATTTTTCCAAGAGGATTCAAGCATCTCTGGAGCCTTGGCCGAGTCATCATCACAATGAAATCTTTCCGAATCAACTCCACCCTCAGCTTAGTCATTCAAATTTGCAACTTCCTCATTACAAATGACATAATAAAATTCGTAGCTAACTTCCATTTCGCTAAAAGAAATTTCACAATTCACACTAAGACGCAGCAAAACACGTGAAATTAAGCACCAGGACTAGAGGAATGGAGAAGTAACAGACTCTAGAATTGGGCTCTTCTATTTTGGTGATTTTTGGCTGGGCCGGCAGTCGATCTTTCTTTTCTGCTTCTGCCGCCGCCGCAGAGACGAAAACCAATTTGGAAATCGGCAGCAAGCGGCGGGCGGCGGAGACGGAATGCAGTTTGGTAATCGGGGGCGAACAGTGGGAAATGGAGAGTCTAAGAGCAGATAAGGAATTCTCGAAAAGAAATGGGTTCGAAAGTGAGATTGGTATGGAAGGTGCAGAGAAGCCAGGGGCAGATGGACCGAGACAGCCTGTCCGGATGCGCTGCAACTCCATTTCCAACCAAAAGGAGATTTTGAGAACTGCGATGATGGTGCTGTGATTTCTACATCCGGATTGAGATATGGACGAGAGGAGACACCTGGCAGTGATCACGTACATGAGGCTGCACCCCAAAGTTTAAAACATTGCGTGTTTTTATACATCCTTTGTCATTTCATAACTCTACAAGGTCACAGACCCAATACAGCTCTTGGCCGTCAGTATGAGAACCATAAACCACCAATGAATACAGTCATGTAGGCGACCAATGCACAGGATGCTCACACCATGGATCACGTGGTTACTGGTAATCTTCTTGCATGTGATTGTCTGGCTTATGTATTATTTGATCCAGGTGCTTCTCATTTGTTTATCTCCATTGCATTTGTGAATAGAGCTAGTTAGTTGAAATATCCTCTGCATCATGTGATAGAAGTATCTACTCCACTGAAGGCAGTTGGCACAACTTCTGAGGCATGTTATAAGATGTCGATGGTGATCAAGAGCCGACAATTTTATGTAGATTTAATTATGTTGAACATGGAGGGTTTGTACATTATACAAGGTATGAATTAATTAGTCAAATATGAAGCTAAAATAGATTATAAAGCCAAGCTACTAACCTTAAAAATCCCTAATAAAGTGGAAATCATCTTTGGAAGTTCACCGAAAGGCAAAGCTCCTAAACTTGTGTCATCCATAAAGGCTCTTAGTCTAGTGCGGAATGGGTGTGAAGTGATCTTGGTCTCAACTATCGACAACCACTCTGAGCATCGACTGTTGGAGGATATACTAATAGTATAAGATTTTTTAGATGTATTTTCTAGTGAATTATCTGGATTACCTCCTGAATGGGAAGTCAAATTTTGCATTGAACTCTAAGTTGGGGCGAAGCCAATATCTAAGGCCCTATACAGGATGGTACTAGTTGAACTAATAGAGTTGAAGGTACAACTGCAGGACTTAATGGACAAGAAATTCATCCATCCCAGCATGTCATAGTGGGGTGCACTGGTTTTGTTTGTTAAGAAGAAGGATGGAAGTCTATGACTATGCATCGATTATTGAGAATTAAATAAAGTCATCATCAAGAATAAATATTCATGCCCAGGATAGATGATCCATTAGATTAGTTGCAAGGAGCTACAGTATTTTCTAAAATAGATTTGCAGTCTAGATATCATCTATTAAGGGTTAACACAATAGATATCCATGAGACCGCATTCAGAACTTGATATGGGCATTAAGAATTTTTGGTAATGTCATTTGGGTTAACGAATGCTCTTACAGTTTTCATAGATCTAATGAATAGGGTGTTTAAACCCTAAATAGATTATTTTCTTATTGTCTTCATCGATGATATTTTGATTTATTCAAAAGACAAAGAGGAGCATGAATCACATTTGAGGATGGTTTTGTAGAGATTAAGAGAGGAAAGGCTCTATGCCAAATTAAAGAAATATGACTTATGGATGAATAGTATGGCTTTTCTAGGCCATGTAACCTCTAAAGAGGGCATTTTTGTAGATCCTCATAAAATAGAGGCCGTGATGAATTAGCCTAGATCAAGCATAGTAACTGAGGTTAGAAGTTTCTTGGGATTAGTTGCATATTATAAGAGATTTGTTGATAGATTCTCCCATATTTCTTTACCACTGACATAGTTGACTTGTAAAGGGGTCCCATTTGAGTAGAATGATCTGTGTGAGGCTGCCTTCTAAGAATTAAATAGGTGGTTGGTGGAGGCACGAATACTTGCATTTCTGTCAAGTCAAGGTAAATTTGTGATATATAGTGATGGCTCCAAAAAAGGATTACGTTGTGTCTTGATGCAGAATAAAACTTTCATAGCCTATGTATCATGTCAGTTGTGCCCTCATGAGTGTAATTTTTCAATCCATGAATTGGAATTGGTGGTAGTAGTGTTTATTCTAAAAATATGACAGCACTATCTTTATGGAGAGAAATGTCATGTGTACACTGATCATAAAAGTCTAAAATATATCTTTACTCAGAAATAATTGAACATGAGGCAGCAAAAGTGGCTCGAATTACGTGAGGACTATGATCTAAACATTCACTATCATCCTAGAAAGGCAAATGTGGTAGATGAAGCTTTGAGCAGAAAATCTAGGAGTAGTTTAGTTAGCATGCTTACACAGAAGACAGAATTATTTGAGGAACTAAGAAAATTAGTGCACAGGTTGGAATGAAGGGAATAGTTGCTCAAATGTGTCAATTAAGCATTCAGGCTACCTTAGTAGATAGATCTGAGCAGCTGAAGAGGGGTCATTAGAAGAAGTATTTCAAAAATTGAAGTTATGAGTGTAGGAAAATGAGCTGCTAGACTTCTTCATTGGTGCAAACCATCTTATGAGGTACAGGAATCGATTAATACTTCCTAAGGGATTTGCAATAATGCAGAAAGTGCTAGAGGAAGCGCATTATTTTTTATATACCATCCATTCTTGTGAAAACAAAATGTATCATGATTTGAAGTCTCAATACCGGTGGAAGGGTATGAAGAATGATATTGCCAGATATAAGGCTAAATGTCTACTGTGCTAAAGAGTGAAGGCAAAGCACCAAAGACCAGATAACTTATTGCAGTCTATTGAAATTCCTGAATGAAAATAGATAGATATAATAATGAATTTAGTCACTGGTTACCAGAAAAGACTGCAAGATTTGACATTATATGGGTCATTATGGATAGACTAACTAAATCCGCCCATTTATTCCAGTTAAGACTACATTTACTATAGAAAAGTATGCATGGATATATCAAAAAGAGACTGTACGAGTACATGGGGTGCCTAAAGTAATTATTTTAAACAGAGGCTCGGTGTTCACTTCTAAGTTTTGAAAAGTGCTGCATAAGGCTATGGGAACATGGCTAGACTTTAGTAGTACTTTTCACCCCCAAATAGATGGCCAGATAGAGCGAGTAAATAAGCAATTAGAGGACTTGCTTAGAGCATGTTTCCTTGAATGGGGTAAATCATGGAGCCAGTATTTATGACTAATTGAATTTTCTTATAATAACAGTTATCACTCTAGCATCCATATGGCTCCTTTTAAGGCATTATATGGGCTCAAATATAAGTCACCCCCTATATTGGACTGAAATTGGTGAAGTCGCCCTAGTAGGACCATAGATGATTGCAAATATAGTTGAGAAGGTGGCTCAGATTAACACCAAAAGAGTTATGCAGATATACAAAGACATGACTTGGAATTTTAGGTGGGAATAAAGTCTTTATGAAGGTATCTCTGATTAAGGGTGTGGTGCGATTCAGCACCAAATGTAAATTGAGCCCGAGGTATATCGGTCCTTATGAAATTTTGAATCAGATTGGCAAAGTGGCATATCGTATTGTATTGCCACCACTATTAAGTGAAATTCATGATGTCTTCCATGGGTATTCATTTGAGGAAATATAGACCAAATTCATCCCACATATTGGCACCAGAAGAAATCCAAATCAAAGAGAACCTACAATACATGGAGCAGGCAATTCGAATACTGGATCGTAAGAAGGAATAGTTAAGGAATAAGGATATTTGTCTAGTCAAAGTATAGTGGGGAAATCATTCAAAGGATAAGACAACTTGGGAATTAGAAGAAGGAATGAGAATGAAGTACCCCTACTTGTTTATCTAAGTTTTGAGGACAAAACTTTTTGTAAGGGGGTAGAATATGAGGCCTTGAAAATTTTGCTATAGGTAAATTGATCATACAACCTAAGTTGAATGACACATGTGTAATGTTTGGCACTAGAAATGAAAAAACTTGATGCATATAGCCAAATGACAAAAGTATTACAATATATGAGATGAGAATTTAGTAATAGAATGAGTTACAAAATAGAAATTTTGGGTTATTGATGCATGCTTTCCCATATGTCATTAGAGCAACATTGGGGATGGAGCATTTTGTAGCAACCAAAGCCCCTGTCCCCTTTCCCTTACTTCCAAGCCTCAGAAAACACCGATTTCTAGTAGAAGCGGTGGTAGAAACATTATAGATCATTGATTGGGTGTGTTGCTACCATATAATGTAGAGAAAAGCATTATATTGGATGAATTTGAGCAAGAATGGTTGCAGAGAATTGGGATCTTTATCCCATAGTTCAATTTGTTGGATTTCAGCGGAAGTAAAGTGTGTAATAAGTGATTTTTGTCAACAGTTAATAATTCTTGTTAGATAAAACATCCAAATTTTTTGGTTTATGAAGCCAATCTCTATAGCTGGAAGGCTTGGAATTGGGGAAACATGTTTTGGACAATGGGATAGATGTGTTGGATGTAAATTGAAGTGAAGTTTCTATTAGAACTTGTTTATATGCAGTTTGGAACCAATATCCCTACTTGTACATAACAGTGGCAATCATTTGCTAAACATAAAGTTTAAAGTGGAAGGAAGGTGCATTGATTAGTTAAGCAGGTTCTTCCTATTAATATTATGCTATTATGTATTTTGATTTTGTAACCCGAGCTAGGTTAACTTTTTGTAATTAAGAATGCTATTTTACCATTGATTGTATGTAAACCATAAATCTCTTATGATCTATAATGAGAACTACACTACTGATATGTGGAGGCAATTTTGAATTGGAAGCAGTTGTATGAACTACTTATGATTTGTAGTGAAATGATACTCTTAGTAATGTTTGATAAGTTGGCTTAAGTATTAAGCTTTTTTTATTAAAGGCATGTTATGTCTGCATGATAAAGACTAATTGTGAGTACGAATGATGATAATTAAATGGGAAAATGAAGGGAAAAATGATAGAAAAACACATTAAGATGAAAGGGATAATGGAGCAAAAAATGGATTTCAACATTAGAAACTCAACCAAGTAGACAACAGTAATCGCCTTGGTGCTTGGGAACGGTCTGACATAGTTTTAGTAAATTAGTCGTAACATTTTTGTTTTAACCCAGAATTAAGTGATTATTATTGAATTGGTTAGATAATTTCAAGGGATACAATTATTATGTTAGTATTTTTTTCTAAATAAGTCTCCATTTAGAGTCATGGAGCCTCAAAGTGACACTTTTTGAACTTGAAGTATTTTAGCTATAATGTTTTCATACAAACTTGAAATTATGTGATTCTTAATTTGTTGAAAAGATAAAAACAAATACTACAACTTTTGTGTTTAAAACATTTGATAAATCAACCTAAAAATTTGTTAAAATTTGCTTCCAAGTTAATTAAAGTGATAGTAAATAGTAATCGAGCAGTAATAGTGTACAATAACCCTCCTTTATGTGTTGATTTTGCTTGATTTACTTGGATATATTTTGTTATTTTGAACATTACCTTATAATATCGAATATGTTATGATGACATTTAACATACTTGAATGGCATACAGGTTGATTACTTAATGGGGATGAATACATGTTAGAAGTATGTGCTTGGAATTGGATACCGTCGGAATATAATTGTTATAAATTTGGATTTGGATTCCTGCCAAAATATCATTTATGTGTATTTGGGTTTGGATGCCTGTTGGGATGGCTCCTTTAGATATTGTGATTCAAACTATGAAGGAGCAATGTTTGATTGTGCTGCCTATGATAGCAAAGAGGTTGGTTCTGGCCTATTGTGTGGGACTCCCCTAATTACTTAGTAGGCATCAATAGAGAATTTACAAACCCTAGGTTGTAGTAAAGGTGAGAGGTCATGGACTACATTGGCCATGTGGTCATGATTCTAGTAATAGTCATAGCCGGGTTATAGGGACAGACCTGAGCACACTAATATTGTAAGAAAGCAAAGTCCACTTTGTTGGATGCCTCCCGAGCATGGCATTGGTTAATCACAGGTGGAATATGTTGGTAGATTGAGCCTGCTTATATGTGAATAGTGATGATGAGAGGGTGTGATGATTATGATATAGAAGGAGCCAGTATGAAAGGCATGTTAGTGATTCTAAAGGGAGAATACCCTCTTGTTCTAGATATTCATGGTGTGGTTAAATTATTACCATGATAGAAGTTCCATTTGTCTGTCTTATTGTCTTGTAGTATATTGTTATTTTGTTAATTATTGTTTAATTATTTACCTGCTTACTGAGTTATCCAAACTTACTTTATTTTATTATGTTTTTAGTTGATGGGTCGAAGGATAGAGCCCAACATAGGGTTGGAGTTCAAGAAAGGGATAGGCCAAGAGCTTTGGAATTGACATTTTGTTGTTTTCGACATGTTTATATATAAAATACACTATAATTTGTGAAATTATGAAATGATGTAAATATGGGATGCATAAATCATGATAATTTGCATGTCATTCTATACATGTGTGTATGCATATCATTCCTTCACTACTCCATTATGGTGCAACTACAATTCTGAGCATTATGGATGATTGTGGTTGTGAATATGAATGTACTACACGAGTTAAAATGGGGCCACTTCAGAGGAGACTCTAGTCGTAGGTCATCTTGTTACTGCCCTAATAGCACTTCAGAATAAAGGGTTTACACCACCATAATAATTTTATTTTTTTATTATTACCTATATTTCAATCATTTTTTTGTACTTTTATTTTTTTTATAATATACTCCCTTCTTAATTTGGACGTCGATTAGATGCTCCACCTCTAAGTAGAGCTAAGTATAAAAGTGGGGCCTATATCATATATATTCAAGATTTAAACTATTTTTTAATTTTTTTTTATTAAAGTCATTACAAAAAAAATTTATGGGCATTGGTTTTCTTTCTCAAGCAATATCATTTGCACTTAGAAATAAGATTCAAACCATGAATCTCTATAGGTATTATTTTCATAATAATATTATTTATATTTTTAATTAGACCTATACACTATATTTAAAACAAATTGACATTTAAATGACAATATAATATTAACGTGAGTAATATTGATAAAAAAATGCAAAATTATCATTTTTATTCCTACAGCCCACATAAAATAATCAATGTCTTTAATTTTTTTTAGCTTATAATGTTAAATTTTGAATAAAACAAAATGAAGGGCCTAGATCTATCAAATCAAATACACGGGATGCATTTTCTTGCTCACCTGTGTGATCCTCTCTCCTAATGTTAAGAGGCATATTTCCCGATATGTAGTCCATGACTTATCAAACACGCAATCGATCGATGTGATGGTACTGGAATCCACTAGCATCCGCATTTATACAGACGCTAGCCCAAAATTGATTTCATTATTGCAGATTAGCTTACATTTTTTTAGAATTGGAATAATGACCCATAACCTTTTAACACTAATTGTAAATAAGTCTACCCCAATATTCATCTCCGTTTGATGGGGGGTTAACAAGGGTTATCTTTCAATAAAATGAAAAATTTACCTTCCTCTGGCAGCAAAAAACATAAAGCATGCTTCCTTCCATCGGAAAGACGGATGCATCTCCTGCACGCTGCCCTGTTGGCCCAGTTCATGTGATTCGTGGCCTGTGAGCCTAGTCATTCGTAACTGTACAATCCAATGGCACACGCACTATCCCCAAAGGAAAGTATGGACGGAGAGTTGCATGGAGAATTGGAGATGGCTTGATGGAGTGAAATAAGCCAAGGGCTCCGCAGAGATGGATCGAAACAGTAGGACGGCATGGGCCTAATTTTCATAGAAATTACGAGAGAGAAGATCTGAGACAAAATTTTAGTGTTTGTTGATTGAGGGAAGAGGCAAAATTTTCTCATCTATTTTAATTTTATTTGTTTTATTTTCAATTATTACTCCTACTCAGTCACATTATTTCCTTTTTTTGGTTATCTAGTTTAACATTATTTATTTTATTTCTACTTATTACTCATAGGTTATCCTATTATTTCCTTTCTTTTTCTCTAATTTTTCAGATTTCAATTTTTCCTCCACCATCCCACCCAAGACGGAGACGCGCAGTACAAAACTGCATCTGAAATGGGTGGCGCCAATCCCTCCATGGAAATGGGAGGCCACGCGAGGTGCGGACAGGCCATGGCTGTTCGAGCTCTTCTTTTTCATCCCAAGTGTCACGGAAATGGTGCTGGGATGGGACATGGGAGTTGAGTTGGCTCACCAAACCGTATGTAAAAATTTTAAACCATTCTAACCATCAACTTTTTTGTATCCAAGATGAAAAATACTCATAGGGTTGATAGATTTAACGAACACCTTTAAAATCGTTTTACTGCATATCACGGAATCCCTTCCAAGTAAGAATTCCTACGCAGTTACAACTCCTACAGGTCAAAAGCTCTTTCTATTGCCTGTACCCTTCTAAAGGACCTGTACTGATTTGAGCAATAGAGTATTCGAGACCACCGGTGCTCTTCCTCGTGATTATCCAAAGATCAATTTAGGCACGACATAAATATCACTTAATATTTACTTATTATTCGTGAAAACTTTAATTATTTTTTGTAATAACTTTTATTTTTTTATCATTAATTTATTTCAGTCATAAAACAGCTAACGAATTTTATCAACACCGTGCTCATGTCATAAACTTGAATTCCGAAGCTCTCAAAAAATACCCTTTTATGTGACCAAATCCTACAGAATGCTCGTGTCATGTATAATGCTTCCTGAAGAACCATTAATCCACAATCTCAATCGGTGAGGAAAGTGCCGAATGCTGCCATCCTGGCTCAATGGGATGAAAAAGATATACCGAAACCAGCCGTGCCGCCATTTCACCCGAACAATTTAATATTGTGTTGTTTGTCTTATCCTTCTTTTTATTTAAGAACTTTTGCAATGAGCTTTGATTTTCAATTTGTCAACTTAGTAACCGTAACAGATTTGAGCCTTAGAGTCTCTTTGACCTAGCGGTGAGATTTCAACACTTTATTAAAGCGTTTTTATATACGGAGTTTTTTCTCAAAGCTCCGAATGAGCTTTGGTATAAACGTCGAAAATTGGCTTTTAACAAACTTTGATGTGCATAAAGCATTTTTTTCTTTCTAGCTAAATGGACACTTTCCACACTCTAGGGCAAAAAAGCACTTTAAAGCTCCCAAAATGCCAGACCAAACAGGCACTTAGTCTCTTTTATGTTACATGCCTAAATACTCAATTTTAGATGTTGTTACCATTATGAAATGGCCAAAGATAGAAAGAAAATCCTTACATCTTTTTTCGGATTTGAAGGATGAAATGGTTGAAACTTGAAAAAAAAAACCCTAATCAAATCATTTATTGGTGAGAATAAGAAAAAATGACATGCATCTTGCTTCAGATTTTGAGGCTCGATGCTGGACAGTTGAAATCTTATGCTGTTGCCACTTAGAACAAGTGCGAAACCTAGGGCTTGATGGGTTGGGTGGATTTACTTGAAATAGATTTGAATAGAAAAAAAAAGTATAGACTGACTTTAGTAAAATAAATAAGAGATAATAATTAAAAATATTACCAATAATAAATAAAGGAAAATAGTTTAAAGGATTTTTTTTTTGAAAATTTGAAGGCAATTTTTCCTTTTTTACCATTGTGAATAATTAAATGAAATCCAATCTTTCATCTTATGTAAACCAATTATTAATTTAATAATTCAAATATTATCTAAATAAAACACTTTGATAGGCTTAAAATTATCATCATTTGAGTGTTAATATCTACCATTTAATTTTTTTAAATTTTTTACGGGATCCACTAGGATATAATCATTCATCTTGACCATTAACTATTTCAAATGTATCAGAATCTATCAAAATGGGTTTATTGAAGAAATAGAATTCGAGTACAATTTACATCTAAACAAATCATATGTAAATCTATAGATTAATCCATATCAAGCACGAGTATCTTATATAATCTTCTACATCATACAATCTTCTATAAGAATAGATAATGTTAGGAAATCATAACACAAAAGCACTATAATTGGTAGACTTCTACTCTAACATGACTACCACTTTTTACATGGCTTTTACACACTTTTGGTCAGAATTGGTACCCCTATAGAGAAGATTCTTAATAAGAATAGAAGATGTATATTTCTCAAAAACATGTCTCCAGTCAAGAGACCAGTAATCCTAATCCTAATCATCCCGGAGTACGACACCATATTTGCTTACGCATCGACCCAAGATCAACTATAAATATACCAGGTATGCACATCTTTGGATAAGCTATCTCTCTCTATCCTCTACATCCCTACTAAGGTCCCTTACTGAATTGAGTGCCAGAGTGCCTATGTCAGGACTACTATTGGTGCCCTCTAATATTTTTTCTATCTTGCCGGATCTTAAAAGAGGATTCTTGGAGAGCGATTTAGGCAAGACCCAAATATTAACGCCATCTATGGGAATATTCATTGAAGCAAAGCTATGATGGATGAACAACTAGCTAATATGAATGTTCCTCCAAACCATTCAATGGGGGAAAATCCATCTCATGTTGCTGACTGATGGTTCAAATTATAATTCTTCTAAGCATATGAATGTATAGTACTATAGTGTACAATGAATGGGTCGATCTCATAGAAAACGGTCGAACTGACTTAATTAATTTTAGTTATTGAACTATCATAACCTTAAAAGAATGTATTTATAACTAAACAGACTTGTAATAATGTTTGATATAATTTTCAAAAACTTAATAGAATAAAAATAAATAAATAGCTAAAGATAACGCAGAGAGATTAACAAAAAAAAGAGGTCTAGGGATCCGATTTCACCACTAGATGACACCTTTTTGCCAAGGGAATATTGGACTTAATGTCTCACTTGGGTTCGTTCTTTCAAAAGTAAGATTATTATCATTAGGTGTGCGGGTTTAAATCAAGTACTTTCACTCGTTCTAATTACCTATGGTGTGTAGCATAATTTAGGTGAAAACCCATTAAGCTCAAGAATATAAGAACCAAAATAGAATAGTTTTGCATATGGTATATACCTTAATCATTTATTCTTCTCATTAGCATATAGTGTGTACCTTAATCATACTTTGATAGATAATTTAGCTTATAATATTGGTAATCAAGCAATAAAATAAATTAAATCATTGCAAATAACATTATAAATGAAAGAAGATCATCTAGCATTAATAATATCCAACTATCCATAATAAAGAGTATCAAAAATGGCTACATCTTCACCCTAAAAAAAGAAATTTAGTTTATAAGAGAAAATAAAACAACTCTCCAAGACAGAATGATAACAATGAGGAACATATTTTCTCTTTCTTCTTTCTTACTTGCAATCCCTTCTTCTTCTCTATAAGAAATCTCCTAGAAAAATGGCTCTAAACCCCAAAGAAAAACTCTTAAAACAAAAGTGAGAAGGACCCCTAAAAAATCTTAAGTTTTTGCTTAAATACCCAGCAAATACTCAATTGTGAAAAAATTTGCAAAATATGTTCGCCACTGGCTCTGGCGGTGGTCTTCAATTCTAGCGCTGGTGATGCTAGGTGGGGGCCGGCGGCGGTCTTTGGTTCTGGTGTTGGTGAAGCCAGGTGGAGGCCGATGACATCGATTGGTTGTCCCACTCTATGTTGCTTTTTCACTTCATCTTTGTAATTGTTTTCTTTTTCAAACTTTGAGCTTCTTCTTTTCCTTCTTTTTCACTTCTTTTTAGCTTTTAAAACACCAAGAAAATCTAATAGATAAGCATGAAAATCATCTAAAAGAGATAAGAATTTACAAATAACTAATCTTAAATATGTATAATATAAGTTAATGAAATTCACTAATCACTGATTAACACCCTTTAAGACCCAATACAACTACGCCATGATGTAACAAATGATGCAGCAGTAGAGGGAGCAAAGGCAGTTATATGATAGGATATTTTCAAATGGTTCCCAAAGGAATCTCTAACTACAATCATTACCTCTCAATCCCTCTAGTGATCCACACATTGCTCCTTGGATTGTAGTTAGGAATACTATAGATTTGCAAACCAATTTCGAGATTAGGAATGAAATTGGAGGCAAAACCCTTCCCTGGTTCCACGAGGAGGACCTATTATCTCACCTTTATATGAGTCAATCCTAAATGAAGCCATCAATGTAAAAATCAAAGAAGATGGCCCCGCCATAGCTCAAGTCAGAAATCAAACGATTTTGTTTCTAGATGAAGAAAATATCAAGAAGATCACCAATTAGCCGACCCTATCCACCAATGCAGTTATGGAGCCAGTCCAAAGGTAACCAAATGCTAAAATCATCTAAGAACCAAAGGAAGAAGAAGCATAATCATAAGAGAAAATAGAAGCCTAAAAAATATTGAAGGAAAAAATCAAAGGATTGGAGAGAAAAATTCTCAAAAGACTCATGAACTATGCAAAAATCATCAAGCAATCGCCCTTCATAAAAGGGATCACAGATTAACCCCTTCCGAAAGGATTTAAGGTATTTCATGTGGATGCTTGTGATGGTACGATGAATTTGGGAGATCAGCTTTCTAGGTTTGATGGTCAAATGAACCTAGTGGGGGCTTCTAAAGCTATTAAATGTTGAGCTTTCCAACCCACGTTAAAAGGAGCCGCTCCTCGTATCTTACTTTGGATTTTGGATCCATAAGTATATTTAGAGAGCTAAAGAGATGCTTTTTGGCTAGTTTTTTGAGGTAACAAAGGCAAAGGAGAATTGTTGAATCATTGATGGGGGTCAAATAAAAAGAAAGAGAGACTCTCAAGGAGTATGTCAATAGGTTCGATCGGTTTACTTTGGATATTGAGGCACTAAACCAAACTATAGCATTGGTAACACTCTAGAATAGAATAAGAAGTAAGCAGATTAAATAACACCATAACACCTATTTCTAAAACTGCCTAAGAGTTGCTCAAAACTCCTAGAAGCCTTGAACAAGCACATTAATGTAGAAGAATTTGTTGAAGCAGACAATCGTAATGGATCCCCGCACAGAGAAGGGGATTCATCTAAGAAAGAAAAGGGTCCCCCCTCCCCCTAATAAAAGAGAAAGATAGGTATAAAAACTATACTTTTATAAATAAGTCTCACACATACATCTATCAAGAAATCAAATATAAAGGCTACCTTTTTTAACCTTGCCTGCTAAGGCTAGATACTAGAAGGCAAGAATCACAAAAATATTGCTTTTACCACAAAGATAAGGAACACGATACCAAAGAATGAAGGAAACTTAGAGAAAAAATTGAAAATTTAATCAAAAGAGGAAGACTATAGTGGTATGTGATAGATAATGGGCGAGGAGGGGAAGGTGTACATATTAGAAGGGAGGATGCCTGCAAACAAAGAGAAACAATTTCTAGAGAACAGGAAAAAGATACTACAATAGAAGCCAATCTTCCAACAAATGGGATCATAACATGATCATTGGTGAATTCACGTCAAGCGGAACTGCTCTCTTCAAAAGAAGAGCATAAGCTAAATAAATTAATTTATTACTTAAATATTTATACTATAGTAAATTCATGGTTACAACTTCCATGTCCTTGAATATTAAATTATACTTTTTTGTAAAATATTATATTTTAATTGATGAGGTATCTTTTATCATAAATGTCTTCGCCTTTGTCTTAAAATAAAATTTAAGACTGGAACCTGAATCTACAATGGGAAGGAATTTTAGAACCATAAAAAAAAAATTTGAACCCAAACTTATAATAGGAAGGTATTCCGAAACCATGGAAAAGAAAATTGGAACCAGAACCTATAATAGAAAGGGATTCCAAAACCGTAAAAAAGAAAAAATTGAACTCAAACCTGTAATAGGAAGGGATTTCTGGATCGTGGAAAAGAAATCAAAACCCGAACTTACAATAGGAATAGATTCCAAAACTGTCAAAAAGAAAATCGAAACCCAAGCCTCCAATAGGAAGGGATTTCGATCCGAACTTGTAATAAGAAGGGGTTTCGAAAGCGCTTCACCCAACTCTAAATTTGGAAAAAGGAGGCCATCACTAGCACTAGGGAAAGTAGATATGCAAAAACCATACATGTGGATCTGCAAAAGTAGGGCATGAGCTGAGGAAAGCTGATCCATAAAACCATGCAGGTGGATCTGCAAAAGTCACATGGGTGTTGATAAAAGGCGGATCCAAAAAAATAAATGCATTAAGGAAAGTGGATCCAAAAAAAATAAATGCATTAAGGAAAGCAGATCCGCGAAAACATGTAGGTGAATCTGCATAAAACATATATGCATTGAGGAAAGCGGATCCGTGAAAACCATGAATGTGGATCCACAAAAGCACATGAGTGTTGATAAAAGGTGGATCTACGAAAATCACATATAAGGATCTGAAAAGGTGCATGCACTCCAACCAGATATGACAAATAGGAAGGAATGGACTTGAGCAAACATATCAAATTGCAAACATTAGATCCCCCTTGCCTCCCAATGCAACCAAGTGTATATGAAAACAATATACACGCTCGAATT
>JAYJMB010001342.1:0-12560 GCA_036873735.1 Pouteria campechiana
CAAGGCTATTCCCTGGAAAAACTGTATTCAAGATGCATTGAATTATATTCACATGCAGAGTAGCTTGAATGCGCATAAAGATGCAGAAGAATCTCTAGTGTGCTCTTTGCAAACAATGAATCCCATTCTAAAATGAATCCCGTGTGCTTTCTTTTCAGGCAATTAATTTCAATATTTTAAAATCTTGTGTTGAGGTATGATGCAGTAACGTAGCATAGAAAGCCTTTTCCTTTGGCTCAATAATTGAAGGACCCATCAGTCTCTATAATGATTCCTTGCTGATTGCTTTATTCAATCAAATCAATGGTTTCTTTTTATGCAACTCTGAATGACTTTATATTCCATCAAGTCGATGGCCTATTTAACAACTCTTCATAATGATTATCTGCTGAATTACATTTTTTTTCCTTACCATAGCTAGATAGACATCTTAACCATGCTGGCGCCACTTCCATAGCACAAACATGACGTATTCTTGAGAGCAAACAATATAGGTTCGTAGTTAATCACTCTTGAAATTCTTGTCAGATCCCAACAAACAATGCCCAATTGCCCATGTACATAGCATAAAGCAACATCTCAATGCCTTCAACCGATGATGATAAAATTCTACATCAAAAGCCCTATAATGATGCCTAATCTATCTGCGTCTCTGCAACTGCCAGTACAGCGACTCAAACCAAGGATATTGCCTACAAAGATACCATGTCATTTCAAGAGCTCTAGAGCCAATAAAACTATTCAAGTCTTATCTTTGACAAATGGTTACTGGTGCATGTGTTGGTATGGTACTAAAAGATAGGAATACAACAAATGGTTGCTGATGCATGTGTTTGTATGGTAGCAATAGATAGGGAATATAACAAATGGTGCATGAATTCGTTTGGTAGTAAAAGATAGGGAATATACGAGGAAAGTGTAAAAGAAATATAAGATGATGCCAGCAGAATAATACATGATCCTAACTATAAAGTGAATAAAGATTAAAAAAATGGCTTTTTGGATGAAAAGGTAGAGAATTATGATTAAAAATAAAAAACAATAATGAGAAAAATAGGATTATTAAGGTTATATAAATGCATATTGAAAGGAAAAGGAAGACAACTTTCACATGGTGCATCCAAATACACCTAAACAGCATTCCAACAGAGGGCCATTAAACTTCCACTATGGTGCAGAAGGCCTCTCCTCCATAGCATGCTATCCAGCATTGGTGCATATCCCAAAATTGGATTGTAGAAAACACATAACTCTTGAATTTCTACCTTCCACCGACTGATAGTATCAACTAATAGGCATATCCCAAAATTAGGATCATTTGAATTATGACAACAGCAAGTTCTCAATACAGAATTCGCATGAGGCACTCACCGTTCTTCCAATAAATGATAAAGGACAACACACGATCTCGGGCATAAACGCAAACACATAATTAGCTATCCAACGAAGGTAAATGCAGCAAGAAGTACTAAGAGGAAATCAATGGAGATAAAGGAGGGGGTAATGGCTTACCTATTGCCTTTGAGCTTAAACCACGTCTCAGCACAGCGCCGATGAGCGATCCCGAGCTCATCTTTACACCCACAACCAAGCTGCACTAAATCCGAGCCGTCCGACCTGAGATCAGAACTCAAATAACAAATACGGCACATCTTCTCCCCATCCCAATTTCCAGTCTTCGATCCTCCGCTGCCGCATTGGGCGTCGACAGCAATGCAAGCTTCTTTCTTCGGTTCGGAACCAGTCGATTTCGGCCCTGCAGCCGCGGGTACGTTACTCTCCTCCCACACTTCGGCCTCCGCTGCAGTTCTCACGTCTATCACTGTCTCCAACGCTCCAGAATTCGAAGGATTGGCACCGGTTGCGGTCCCGGACAAAGCTCCATTAGCCGAATTGAGAACGATTTCTCGCAGTTCTTGTGCCTCATGATCCATTGCTTGCTCTTACCCCACTGTATTCAACAACGAAGTGACAACAAAGCCCTGAAATTTCACCTTTTTTGGTGAATTTTATCCTGTGTCTCATTCGCAACTAAAAAACAGCTGGTCTTTAGCTCCCAGAGCCCTCCAAATCTCAAAAAATGCACACCCAGGAATTCAAGATTCATATCTCAAAACATCGAATCAGTTACGGGACTCCAATCCATGGAAAAATTCAATATTTCAGAAATTTTTCAGAGTCCCCAAAAAAACCAACAGCTGGGATTTTATTTCAAACATCCGCAGCAGTCAAGAGGATTTCTTGCTTCAAAAAGAGAGTTGGAGTAGTAAAATTCAAGTAAAAAGGAGATAGAAACGGGGGAAACTTGTTGAGGCGAAGGTGTTTGTCTGTTTCCTGCAAAACTACGGGCGTCTTTTGGATGGGGGCGTTCGGGGGGCGTTACGTAAGGATGAATTGCACTGAGAGCAAGTACAACTGCTTGCAGCCGTCCAATTTTGAACCGATTCTTTGCATGTAGAAGAAGCACCCCACCAAGTGGATTGCCCAAGTTGTTGCTCGGATTGATCTCTATTTATTTGGACTTTTAATCCTTAAGACGAGAAAAGATTTTGTCTACGTCAAGCACAGTGGAGGATATCTGATTGGTCATTGGATTTTTAAAATGTAATCTGCTGGAAACAGCTGATCAGATAATGATTAGACATAGGTTGTCAGTAATGTGCTTATTAGCTTATAAACATTTTGATATTCAAAAATATTTCTAAATTTATTATTTAATTTGTAGTTTATCTACAAAATCTTTCGCTTAGGAACTTTTATGATTGGTAGAGGTAATAAAATGTCTGAAAAACTGGAGGAAGAAAAGAGCTATGTGACGTAATAAAGAATAATGATTAAAAATAAATAAATAAATAAGTTTTTATATAAAAAATAAAGAATGATAATTAAAAATATATATGATAATAATGAAAAAGATAAAAGTGTTGAGTAGTTCAACTATTAAATTACTGAAAAAGGGTCCTAGTCGGGTGGAAAGCCATGCCCAAAGAAGGCCTTAGTCTCCGGAAAACTTCCACGTATATCACCATTCTATTTTTATAATTCCAAAAACCTCCAAAATTTTGAGATTTTGTATTAGAGTTATAGTAGAGTATTAAAAATACTAAGAAGCGATGGAGTATGGTTTAACACTTTGATTAATTAAATGTAAAGAAATCACAAACATCAATTGTTTTTTTCAAATAGGATACATTAATTAATATAGAAGAACATGGTCTAAAATGGTGACATCATTATTTCTTATTATAAGTTTTAATTTTATTTGAGTATTTAAGATGTAAAATATATATTTAGATTTTTTTAAAATAGTGTAATACAATATTGATTCCAGACGATTGGCGTCCTTGCAAAGTGCAAACCAATCTCTACCCCTAGACGCCTAAGCGACGTGGCTGCTGTAACTGGTCTCCTACGCAACTTAGAATTCTAGTTTTATTAGATAAATTCCTTTTGTGGTGGGCTTGGACGTATTTGAGCACATTATGATGGGCTTGCTCAACTAGGCCTTATGTTTACTTAAAAGTGAGAATGAACAGTTTCAAAAACTGCTCGGGCCACTGTTTACTAGTCACCCAAGCAACGAAAGCTGCTGTTAGGGAATCGAGCGGCCCTTGGGTATTAAAATAGTGGATGATTTCAAGTTTGACAAGTAATAATAATCTTAGGAGATTTTTATTCCGCATCGAGATGAGTTTATTAACCTTAATTTTCTATTAATATGAAATTTACCAGGTGAAATCCTCTCTTAGCTTTAGATTTGCCGAATGTTCCATGCCATGGTGGTGCACTTCCTTTGTATGGCAAATTTGAAATTCATGCAAACGATTGTTACCCTTTAAAACGATTTTGAATTAAAAAAAAATATGGTCATTTTGAGATTGTTAGGAAATTTTTCTGGTTCCTAATTAGAATTAATTAAAAATTATTAATGGAATCTTTTTAGAAAATTTTATAATAATACTCAAACGCCAACGAAGTTGTGGCTTGACTGGGCACAGTTTCCAAGAGAATAGATATAAAAAAGTCCCAAGCATGGGACTAACCATTGAATTGTGGTGCAACTACACACGTAACTGCAGCGGGGAAGGAATGGAGGACAAGAGAAGATGCAGACGTACACCAATTTTGCATTTTTTTTGGTTCGAAGGACAAACGCTTTTTTAGCAAGGACATGTGTTTTAAGCTCAATTTGGATAGAGTGCATTAGGAAGGAGATATATTAACACGGAAGTGTATTAAAAAAGAAGTAGGATAATATCAGCAATGAAAGTTTTATAATGAAAAAATAAGAAAAATAATGAAAATATTAACAATTATAAGAAAAAGCAAGATGATTGCAATAATAAAAGTATCACATCAATCTTAAAATGTGTATAAAAATATATCCAAATAATGTCTCATCAATCTTAAAATGTGTAGGAAAAAAAAAAGCTTGTTGCTAATATGCTACATTGCTTATGTATCCAAACAGATGTTACATCAATCTTAACATGCGTACCAAAAAAAGCCTGTGGCTAATATGCTACATTTCTAATGCATCCAAGCATCTATTTGAAAGTATTAAAAAGGGGTTATACTAATTTAGATTGATGTGGCCTCTTAATTATTATAATAATTTTATTTTTTTATTATTTATATATTTAATCATTTCTTATTGGTTTTTTTTCATTGAAAAGCCTTTAATCTGATTTCATACATGGTACACTTTTCTAATACGCTCTCTTCCTATCTTTTACTTTTAAATTATTTATTTGTCTTTTTAATTTAATATATTATTTTCTATATACACGTCATATTATTCTTATCTATTATTTTATTTTATTTCATCTATAATATTTTTATGTATTTAATTTAGTGAAAGCCTTGCCCTAACTTGCAAGAATTAGGCATTCGATGCGACGTGAAGAGTCAGAGATGGCGGCGCCACCTCAGGGTAGATCGAAGAGGGGTTTCACAGGTAAAGGTGCAGGCCAAAGTTTAGCAAATAAACTACTCTGGTTCCCTTCCTCGACGCTGATTGTATGTATATAATATTTCATCTCAAATTCATTATTTGAATTAAAAATTGAAAAAAATAAAATAATTAAAATTTATTTAATAGTAAGCGGGTGCGCACCTCGAGGCTGCACACGCTGGACTCCGTCTCCCTCACAACAAAACCTAAAGACCCAACCGCCAGCGAGAAAGCGAAGATCACACGAGACAAGATGTGCACGGTGGAGAAGCGCGGCAGCATCTTCTTCCTCACCCTCACCGGCGATGACGAACACCGCCTCAGCCCCACCTTCATCGATGCCATCCTAGCCTGTCTGCGCCGCGTCAGAGCCGAAGCCACTATCGGCTCGGCTCTCGTCACGACCGCCGAGGGCAAGTTCTTCTCCAACGGCTTCGATCTCAACTGGGCAAAAGCCGCCGGCCCCGGCTTCATGGACCGGGTACGAGACATGGTCGAGAAATTCGATCGGGTCGTGGCCGATCTGATCTCGCTACCGATGCCGACAGTTGCCGCCGTTACAGGCCACGCTGCCGCAGCGGGCTTCATGCTCGCGCTGAGCCACGACTACGTCCACATGAGGAAAGACAGAGGCGTCCTCTACATGAGCGAGCTCGACATCGGGCTTACCTTCCCCGATTATTTCATGGCGTTGCTGAGGTCGAAGGTCTGCTCGCCGAGGGCTCGGCGCGAGGTGGCGCTGCGAGCTGCGAAGATCAGGGCGGAGGAGGCTGTGGGGATGGGGATCATCGATGCGGCTCACGATAGCGGTGAGGCGGCGGTGGAGGCGGCCCAGCGCCAGGCGGAGGAGCTGGCGGGAAGGAAGTGGAAGGGGGAGGTGTATGCGTCGATCAGGAAAGCGACGTTTGCGGAGGTGTCGGAGATGCTGGGGCTAGCGGAGAAGAAGACGACGGTGGCTGCTTCGCGCCTCTGATTGGTGGTTAGCCATCAGTTAGATCCGACCGTTCGTCTGGTGGGCCTCTTTCTGTGAATTAGGTGAATCTTGTGAATAATTCGAGGTCTCACGCTTACATGCTAATATTATAATCTTATTCTAAATACTCGGTGCGGTTTGAAGAAGGAAACTCACCAGTGGTTTCTTTTATCGGCTATGTCATGTTTACCATCTAGGTGTAAGTCGGGCAGGTGCAGTCGGGAGGGTTCGGGCAGGTTAGAGCTGGCCCAAGCCAAAGTCTTCCTTTTACAAACTTTTTCTAATCCTAATCTTAATTTTTACTTATATAATTTTTTCCTAATGTGGGTTGACTTTGTTTTTTAGCCTGAGTTGAAGAACCTTTATTTTTAAGTAAAAGTGCATTTAGTATATATCTAGCATTTTTTTTTTATTTTTTTTGTCTTTAGTAACAATATAATCTTTTGTTAGATGGCTACTGGTCATGCAAATTGTTCATTTCTTTGTTACATAAAGTTAAAATTCTTTAAAAAAAGAAAAAAAACAATACTATTGAAAAGTAGGGAGATTTTATGACTAGTGATGTGGTGATGATCTTAGTTTCATAAAATATTGATTCATTTTAAAATATTATTATTATATCGTTCATTTGGATTTATTCTTCATTAATTAAAGAATTTTCTACAAGTCTTATTTCTATATATATGTTGTTTTAAACAATCTCACTCAAGTCATAGATAATTCAGATCTGAAAGACCATGTATATATATATTAGCGCATACTTTTCACTGACCTTGAGGTATAGTTTTAAGTATTTTTGGTACATATAGTTTGTGGTATCTTTTGATTATATCTAAGAATTTTCTTAACTTTATCTCAAACAGCAAAAGTGGTTGTGCTTAGGCAAATATAAATTACTATTATTGAGACATATTTTTTATTTTTATTTATTTTTAATGAAGTGCATATTCTGATTTGGGTGGGTTGCTTGACCCCCTTCCCACTCTTAACCCGAAATAGGTACAAGTTCAAATTTAGGTTGAAAAATACCTTTCCAACCTTGCTTGAAATTCGGGTTTCGGGAGCTGGGCTCAGGTTAAACCCGCTTCGACTTACAACCCTAGTTTATTATGGGAGGGCTCTCTACGTAACATATATATTATTTTCATCCAATTAAATAAAATGTTTAAAATATAATTTGCTTTTTTCATAGAAAAAAAATTATTGATATTAGACCTTTAGGGGAGCCATACATAACAAAAAATGATGGAAATTCAACAAATTCAACATTTAGCGTGATATGGCTTACCTTTACGATTATGAAAATGTTATATCTAAATTTAACAATTTAGATAATATATAATATTATATGGATTAGGTATAGTTTTAAAATTATTTTAATGGTAAAAAACATTCTCCATTGGTACTTGTGGCTCATGTAAATCTTTCTATGGAAGGAGCAATACTAAAGGCTCAAAAATGGGATAAACCTAACGTCGCATGCTGGGGCTATTGAGGGAGTCCGTGAGATGGGCCCGTTGATGGGGTAAGAGACGTTTGAACGGAGTTAAAGTGAAATAGACAGGATAATAATAAGAAGGATCATTTACACTTAACGTTTTTTTTCTAAAAAATTGTACTTGCACCAAAATATTTACAATGGTCTCAAACTATTTATAAACTGTCAATTACTTTTTGTATTTTTACTACATTGTCAACTTTCATTTAAGCAGTTGTTAATTGGATAGAAGTTGACAAATTGGTAAAAAAGTGTAATATTTTTAATAACTTGTTAGATAGTTTTGTAAACATTCTGAGACTATGGGTGTAAGTGTAATTTTCTAAAAAGCAATAAGAATAAGTGTAAATATCCCTAATGTGGAAAAATGACAATTCGGTTTATAGAATACAAAATACTTTATTAAATAAAGATATATTTGTGTAAGATGTAAATTATAATGGAGAGTAGATTCATGGATGTGGCTAATTTTTTAGTAAGAAATAATTATGAATGATTATCAGTAAGGGGTGGTCTTTAATAAACTATCAATGGCAGGTGGAGGCATTATTAGAACTGGACGGTGGTTAAACTGGTTAGGCATTGGTATATGGTCTAATTGGTTCGATTGGTTGAACTAGTTTTCAAAAATAAAAAATAAAAAAAAATAATACAACATAATTTTAAAAAATATCTTAATGTAAATATATAGATTGATTGAACCAGTTTTTTAAATTGCGATGAATACAGATAATGACTTCAATGCAATCAACACGTTTTGGTATATTGAGATTTTAATTCTTCCAATAGAACTAAATCATTACCTTTCTTTTTACAAAAAATTAAAAAATCCCAAAACTACAAAAAAAAAACCAATATATAAAATGCCCATCTTCTAAAATACTTTATAAAAGCCTATTTTCTACTCACATATGTAGAAGATTACTTTTAATGTTCGATGCAATTTACCACATCCTTAAATGTAAGAAAAATAATTGTTAATGGTCTTTTGCATCAAGAATAAATATACATAATATTATAAACAATTGATAATACTTATATAAAATTAAAAAAATCAATATAAATACCTCGTATCATAAAATTTAAGGACCTATTTACGAAAAACTCAATGGTGTTCAATATCACAAATTAATGTGACCGCTTGTACTAGTGCATCTCATCATGCTTAGATGAATAATAGATATTCCCATTATAAATATAAACTCACGTGTAGCCATTTGGGTGGAAGTATTAAGACAACTTCATAAAATTTCAGTCCAGTCTTATTGAATAATAGTCCATATTCATGTGCTGATGATGTGTATATAATATATTGTCTCAGTTATAATATTTGGAATAAAAATGGGACTGGTGCGCACAGAGCGGTCATTCGCCGCAGTCGGACCCTTCTGCCACACCACCAAAACCAACCCACCAACCGAAATCCTGTCAAAAAGCCAGATGTGCAGCTTGGAGAAGCGCGGCAGCGTCTTCCTGCTCACCCTCACCGGCAATGATGACCACCGCCTCGGCCCCACCCTCCTCGACGCCATCCTAGCCGCCCTCCGACGCATCCGAGCAGAGGCCACCCTCGGCTCGGCTCTCGTCACCGCCGCCGATGGCAAGTTCTTCTCCAACGGCTTCGACCTCAACTGGGCAAAAGCCGCCGGTCCCGCCTACTTCGGGGACCGGTTCCGACACATGGGTTCCAAACTCGGCCAGATCATGGCCGACCTGATCTCGTTCCCGATGCCGACGGTCGCAGCAGTCACGGGCCACGCCTCCGCAGCCGGCTTCGTTCTCGCGCTGAGCCACGACTACCTCCATATGAGGAAAGACAGAGGGGTCATCTACATGAGCGAGCTCGACATCGGCCTTGAATTTCCCCGTAATACCATGGCGCTGATCAGGTCAAAGGTCGCCGCGCCGAGGGCTCGGCGCGAGTTGGTGTTGCGCGCTGCGAAGATGAAGGCGGAGGAGGCTGTGAGGATGGGGATCATCGATGTGGCGCACGATAGCTTGGAGGAGACGGTGGATGCCGCGGTGCGCCGGGCGGAGGAGCTTGCGGGTAGGAAGTGGAAGGGGGAGGTGTATGCGTCGATCAGGAAAGCGACGTTTGCTGAGGTGTCTGAGACGCTGGGGCTGGTGGAGAAGAAGACGACGGTGGCCGCTTCGCGCCTTTGATGCGCGCTAAGCCGCTGGTCAGATCCGACCGTCTTTCTGGTGGTTAGACATCCAAACACATCTTATCTGTTTTTTGGAAAATTTGCAAATTAGCCTGAGCCTTTTTCCTAGTATTGTATCTTTACAATACATTGTTTGAAAATTTTCATTTGCACCCACAACTTTTAATAAAATTGTAAATATGTCCACCGGCTAAACATGCTACACTTGTCTACCGACTTAATTTCAAATCTTGCATGAACTCTCTCTCTCTCTCTCTCTCGTTCTATTTTGTCCTGTCTCATATTTCTCCGAAATTGCTGAACGCAACCTTACCAAGCGTTTTGGTGCATGGGTCCAAGACTTAGTTGAAGCTACATCTATTTTTAAAAATAATCGAGAGGCATTTATACCCCTGTTGGATCATTGAAATGAGCATTTTAATTGACCATTTTTGATCCCATGTATCGCTAGATCCCTACACACCATTCTTGTATTGTTGGGCATTAATAAGATAGCAATATATAAGTCCTGTATTGTTGGAATTTTATAAAGGACATCGGACCTTACTTCACATAAATATTCAAGATAAGGTCACATTTGAAATTTAAAAGCCATTTGATTGATTCTATGATGGCCATTAACATGCTCTAATCTCAAATGGCTCATTTTCAATTATGATTAAAAAATACTGGCATATGTGCCGATTCTTAAACAACATAAGTACGGATGCAATAGCAAAAAGAAATTATAGGCTAATATGCAAAATTTCCTCATTTTCATTTTCTTTTTTTCTCATCAGATCCGTTTGTTTTAGGGAATGAACGGCCCTGATAAACCTTGGCTCCTATCTCGTGTGAGGTGGGGTCTAGCGGCTTTGTGAGTTCGGTTAACCATTCGCCATATAGATAACAAGTAACCATGCGAAGTGTCCGGTAACCAGGAAAAGCAGATTGAAAAGTTTTTCAGTCTTGGTTATCATCTTTTTCACAATTTCTGATGTAATTTAATATTTTAACTATTTAATATTTTTATTATCTTTATTTTTAATTATTAGTTCTTATTATTTTATATAAAAAATCTATTTTTATCTTTATTTATTTTATTTTTAATTATTACTTCTTATTACATTGTATAAATTTTCACACTATTCTTTATTTTTCCCTTTTTTCTTTTTTCATCACTCTTTTATCTCATTAACAAACACAATGATTATTTTACGGATTGTACCGATCCAGCATGGCTGGCAGAGCATGTGGTAGGCTTTGCATGGAGAGAGCGTGGCAGGGCTGCGTTAGAAATGCATTATGTCGAGAATTGTATTAGAAAAGTGGAGTCAAGAATATAGTATTTTTAATAAAAATAATTAAAAATATAAGTAATTATGCAAAAAATAAAATTATTATAATAATTAAGATATTATATCAGTTTTAAATGGTGTGTAGCTAATGTAGTTCCATTGCTACCATAGTCCAAACAAAGCTGTATTCCCTAGCGCTTATGGAGCACATGAGCGCTTATGGAGCACATGAAATCCATGAAAAAAATTTCGTATGGTTTATTTTATTTATTATAAATTTAATTCTTCGTGGAGAAACTAGATAAAATTGAATATTCATGTAGATACTATATAAGTTTATTTAATAAAAAGATGTGGAAATTGATATTTTATTCAAGGATTAATATTAATTTGTCCATTTGCTTGAATAAAATCTACAGGATATTCACGGTTGAAATCTTAGCTCTTGTTATTATTCAATTTAGGCCGTGAAAAAGAAATTAGTACCGTTGATTGTGTTTGGCTGTGTGCTTTGTCGACATGAAATCTGGGTATCTGGGGAACTTTTGAAACTTTTGTGCCCCAAGGACAAAGCTCACAACCCCATGGGTGGGCAATGCACGGCTTGGATAAGGTAGGTTTAACTTGGGTTTATTCGGTCAAATCTACCATAACTTTATTTCTAAAAGTCCTATAAAACCTACAATAACTATATTTCTAAAAATCTCATCCTACCTTTTATTAGATGGGTTCAATTCGAGGTTGACTTTTACCCTATTTTATTTAAGTTAATGTGTGTTCGGCTTTGGGTTAAAATCGATTCAATCCTAACAGTATCCGCATTGACTTGGAATGAACTAATTGCCTTAGGTGAATCCTAGATCCATGAACTATCATTCTCCCTTTACAAAAATTTGTAATTTGCATGTTTGTTAGGAGTTATTGGTAACAAATCAACAATAGTCGAACCTCTTTTATATCAATGTGGAACATTTCTTTTTTATACGAAACAATCACTTTGTTCTGTGATTTGGGCTCCAATAGTGACCTTTTTTATGAAAGTATATTCTACCTGTTCATTTTTTGTAAAAGCACACTTGTGGTGCCTATTCAATTCATGTAAATTTTATTAAATTGCTGTCTCTAGGTTAATCATTCCTGATTTTGAAAATAAAGATTTACATGTAATAAGGGAATAGGAAATCAACTACAAAAGCAAAATTGTGAAAATAGAATATCTTTGGCCTTTTATGTATATTTTTTAAATTTATATGTAGGTGGGGTCGGTTTCGGTACCCATGCACTCGATCTAAACCTACCAATTTATGCATGCGGTTAGAAGGGCCTATCAGAACCCACCCTTACCATCTTAACATTGGGTTGGTTCTAGTTCGGTTCAGGGGTACCCGATCCACGTTAGCCGTCAAGGCTGAAAAAGTAAAAGGTTAGGGAAGCGGAGCGGAGTTATCATCTGCAAAGAATACCAGAAGAGAGGCCAATTCTCGTCGAACACGTTGAATGAGGATAGGCTGTAAAGCCTCATGAAAGGATAAGGTTAGGGAGGCAGGGGAGTTGGTATACGGTGATGCCATTTCGATGCTTAAATGCGTAGAACTAATCGCAACATCAAAATCTTTTAGTAACTATTTTACTTTTATTAAAATAAATTTAAATTTTTAAGCAATAAAAATATTCTTATGTAGATGTGAAGGGG
>JAYJMB010001343.1:0-16765 GCA_036873735.1 Pouteria campechiana
AATAGAGACTAAGAGTGTTGGCAAAATTAAGTTTTATTTTCTCCTTTTCATATTATGAATCTTTGTAATTTAATCATGAATTTTTTTTTAGAATAGCGAAGGTGATATAAATGACCATTCTTTATCTTAAAACATGAAAAAATTATTGTAGAAATAATATTTTAATGGTATTGAAATTAAAATATTTATTCAAAATAAATTTAAAATAAAAAATAATAAAGTTAGGATATTAACTTTATTTTTTAACCACACTTGTTAATTTGAAGTTAACCCAAAACTAAACCAATATTCTTAGGGTTGATTTAGGGTTGAATTAAGTTTTTATAAATAGAGTTAGGATTAACTTGACCCCAACCTCGAGTCAACCCAACCCAATTTCCACCCAGCTAAAAATTGCTTCAATGTCTCATTATGCGAATGAGATCATCAATATTACTTGTATATAGTATTGCTTTAGACCATGTCTTGCTCCGATGGACATTTCTAGATATATGTTTTCCTCAATTATTAGGTATCGCATTTTTCCTCAGTAAAATTTTGGGACCTGACAACATTACTTTATATTTTCATACATGTTTGGACCATCTCAATATATTTTTAAATTTTTAATGTCCTTGACGAAATGATTATTTTAAAGAAATGACTATTTTAAATTATCTCATGCAGCAAAAGACCAAAATAAACGTATAAACATATGGAGATGCCATCGACACCGTGAAGACGCCGGTCAGATCAAGACGGTTCATTCTTCAATTTACTCAGCTAAAATTGCTTCAATTTCACTCTCTCTCTCTCTCTCTCTCTCTCTCTCTCTCTCTCCTCACCCTTGCTTCGTCCTTCTGTGACTCTTTATAAATCCCAACCTCTGCCCACCCCCAACTGCAAATTCCTCTCTCTCTCTCTCTCTCTCTCTCTCTCTCTCTCTCTCTCCACGAGCATGGCATCTGCTTTAGCCTTCTTCGTTGTTGTATCAGCTATCATGGCTGGCATAGCCAAGTCAGATCCAGACATGCTTCAGGATATCTGTGTAGCTGACCTAACTTCAGGTGATCCACCTCTTCCGCTCACTTTCTTGAGATTTATCCCCAATAAACTGCTAATTAAAGACCAATATTTTCTACAAGCGAGTTATGCATGTCTTGATTCCTCTAGATTTTCACTGTCGTGCTTTTTCAGCTAATAGATTGCCAATCTTGGGGGAAGATATAAAAAAATAGAGGGGGTAGAGATCTGGACGCTGTAACTATTTACTCCATTTTAATTTGCATCTGGCACATGCCTTCCTCTAAGGATAAGATCGCAGTGTTCTGTTTTGCTGTTTAAGGAAAAGACAAGGGTCTATGGCTCTGTTTTTTACAGATGTTAATTAATTCCCAAGTCTTCCAAGCCGTTCTATTCCTAAATTCAACCTCTTGGATGAATTTTATGCAATCTAAATTCTGACCCAAATTTTGTTTTTTTTTTTTTCAAAATTCAGGAGTAAAGGTCAATGGATTTGCCTGCAAAAACATCTCAGCTGTCAAAGCAACAGATTTCTTCTTTGATGGCATAGCCAAGCCAGGAAGCACAAACAACAGCATGGGGTCTCTAGTCACCGGAGCCAATGTGGAGAAGATACCAGGCCTGAATACACTTGGCTTGTCGATGTCTCGTATCGACTATGCCCCCGGCGGCCTCAACCCTCCTCATACTCACCCTCGCGCCACTGAGATGGTGTTCGTCCTCTACGGTGAATTGGACGTAGGATTCCTCACCACAGCCAATGTCCTCATCTCGAAAACAATCAAGCGGGGACAGAACTTCGTGTTTCCCAGAGGTCTTGTCCATTTCCAGAAGAACAACGGCAACGTTCCAGCAGCAGTGATCGCAGCATTCAACAGCCAGTTGCCGGGGACGCAATCGATCGCCGTGACGCTGTTTGCATCTACGCCACCGGTGCCCGATAATGTGCTCACCAAGGCCTTCCAAGTGGGGACCAAAGAAGTGGAAAAGATCAAGTCCAGGTTAGCACCCAAGAAGTGAATCTGAGAGATTGATCCTTATCAGCTGCCACTGCCGGAGGTGGAATCTGTTTTTACCGTAGATGGTCTGGGGTTGTTTGATAGTGATTTGTTGGGGAATACGCGGACGTTTTCCCTACCGAAAATAATTTTGTTTGTGTCATTCAAGCAACCATAATAAATCAATCATACATCTTCTTGCTTTCGATGATTGTGGAGAAGGTTCATGCAATCCTCCTTTTATTCACACAGCAATTGCATCTTCTTGCCGTTTCTATTTCATTCCTCAAATGGCTCATCTCAATCAATGATGCAGAATGTATTTTGGTGTGTTGATGTATCGGCACACCTGAGCAGTGATATGGCTAGTTTCATTCATAGGTTGTTGACAACATGAGATGAAGTAAGAAAATGCTTCATTATCGTTTTTCCAGTGGTCCAACCATGAGGACTCACGTGGGGTATCCTTAGAAAAATCGGAGGGCCATGCCACCATTTTCTATTTTAGCCTTTTATAGAAGCTTATAGGCGGAGACCATCCCGGCCACTCTAACCTCGTTGTCACGGGCTTTCCTATTTTTTTCATGGCTTTCTTCGAAGGTCCTATGCTTCTCTCTCTTTCCAATTAGCTCGATTGATGAGGGGTGTGACCGAAAAACCAATAAAATATTAAGGCTGGGGATTCAAATTGGGCCCTTGCGAATTAAAGAAGAGGCAAGGTTACTTACGCTTGCCCCAGCCTTTTTTTTACCATCCAAAGCTTTAAAAATTGGGTCCCACTATAGCATGGGAAGTATGAGTTTCAAATGAAGTTATCCAGTCGATAGATAGACAAACGAAAGTCCCTGTCATGAAAGTCATGGCTCAGGATCATCTTTAGAAAAAGAGGGCTATCTTTCAAGAAAGGTGTAGACAGGTGTAAGGAGAATCTTTTCCTCGTCCAAGAAACGAATGGTTGTGATCTCTTTTGATATCGAGCCCATGCATGCAGCAGCAAGGTATGAAGATGTAATCATTGGATTTATAAGCTGGGTTTGGTGGGAAATGGCGTTAGTTATGAGATGATGGCGCCGAATCCACCATCCTATCATACTCTCCTCGTTGCTTGGCTTTAACACACAGCAACCTTCATATCAATGCTTGTTGATTTGCAATTTTCAAGACATTTCATCATTTCAATCGTTAATAGGTTTTCAAAAGCAAAACATCCACACAACATGATCTTGGTCTGTAGCATTAGAATCAGACGGAGCCATCTTATTCGTTGAATTCAGATCGAGAGCCTACTTTCATGCACCAATGGTGTAAGTGTGGTCGGGTTAAAGAGATGTAAAAGATAGGATATCTGGAAAATGTATAAAAGAAAAGACTATAGCGGGGAATGAAATCAATTATAAAGTAAATAAAGATAAAGTAGTCATTTTTTTAAGAAAAAAAAGAAAATAATGACATGAAAAAAGTAAAATAGTTATGGATAGTTAGAAGTAGCTAGATATCATTTCGAGATTTTTTTTTTATAAAGTTCTCATTGCCAATTTTGGTTATTACAAGGCAACTTTCTTCCGGTGGAATTTTACCATTCTTTCATCTCAAATTAAAACAAGGTTGGGGTTTGGGCATTTGGCAACATAACCCAAATTTGAAATTGATTTGTGTCGTATTTGTTGTAATATTATGTATGTAAATAAATTTGTGAATCTCCAGACTCTAATTCAATCTTTATATTAATTATTTTTGGTCTTAGGCATTAAAATTCAAAAAAAATATTCATAAATTGGAAAAGGTGATAATGAAATTAATATGGAATTATGTTGGGTTAAAATTTAAAAATAGAATTAGAAATATAGTTAAATCGAAGTTTTACAAAATAAAGTTAGATTTAAATTGACATCAAGCGAATGCAACACCTGAGCGAATTTACAATCCCCAACATGCACTGCTCAAGATAGCAGCAGGTTTCCCACATCAGTCACACCCATTGTCATTATGTCAAACAGACGCTGATCAGATGAATCTCTTTGGAGGGCCCCACTTGGAATTGGTCATTCCTAGCCCTAATAAATACTCGGCTGATTATCTTTTGTGGGCCCCACTTGTTTTGGCGTGTCCAAACAAGCAAAGGAAAAAAAAAGGCTGTTCTAGAGACAGATGTTGCCATGTTTCTTCACGGATGCTACGTCCAAATACACGTCTTGACTTTGCAGTCAATGGTCGATCTTGACGGCGAACAAAACGGTCTACCATTTTGAGGACTATTGCTCTGGAGTCTGGAATGTGTCGAAATTACGGAGCAACCCGAATTCGTTTTGTCTAATGCTCAGATCACCATGAAAATGACAACCCCCGGATTCCTTAAGCCACCTTCATTCATTGAAATTTTCCATTGATGAAAATAGGTGGAAAATGACGTCTGTAGGCAGGATGGAAGGTCATGCCGGTTATGTAATGAATAAAGATAAAATAATAGATTTTTCGTTATTGGGGGAAAGATAAATACTGATAGAAAAATATAATTAATAAGATAAATATATAGATATATTACCTTAAAAAAAAAAGAAAAAATAAACTTCGAAGAAAAATTTTAAACTCCGGGTGAATTAACAAACACTCTCTGAGAAACAGCACAATCCACCTATTACGTAGGAAAATGAGACAAATGAATGTGGTATTTGTTTTTGTCTTGTGTGGCGGAAGTCATGAAATTCTAGACCTTGGGTTTAGTCATTGATCTGGGCACCCATACTTCTTCATTCTGGGTCTAGCCCATATGTTAAAACTTGAAATTGTACTGGAACTTGCCATGCTCTCTTCCTCTCTCCGTCTCTGTCTCCCCCCTTTAATCTTCAATAATCTTTACTATTATTTTTTCCACATTGGTGTCAGAATCAGCAAAATTGCTTCTTCACTCATAATAATGGTTAGCTGAGAGTTTCTCAGCTAAGATGCCTTTTAACGATCATTTTATGTAACGTGCATCTTAGGCCACGAAAATTTATACGTGAGTTGCTTATAATGCTAGAAGTTCTTTTCGTGAAGTTTCATGGCCAAACTCCTGTACAGTGGAGAGAGATCTAAAGCCCCAGAATTTATCCTACATGAAATAAATCTCTGTACAACCATCTTATTTATATGATTATTTACTTATTTATATGATTATTCATTAATTTTTTTCATATGTTGTGCAGATATGCATGATATTATTCTATTGCTTACTGGAAGTATTATTTATCTGAAGTATTCTATTCCTTTTTCTCAAAAGCATCTTCTCGAGGTCTTGTTGTGGCCATGACACTGTGCATCATTTTGTTAACAGGACAACAACATCAGATCTGATGTCTCTGTGAATGGATTAGCTTCGGGGCTGTTGCAGCCTTATCTTTGTTAGTTTTGATGCCTATCTTGTTTGGGAGCCATACCCCATGCACCATGTGACCAGGCAGCACGCTGTGGAATGATTGTGTGAATTTTGGGTTCTTTCTTGTCTTTCTGGCTTCTAATTTCTATGAAATTTCATCTGAGTTTTCAAATTTTTCTTTCCATTTTCCCTCTATATTCATTGCGTTGCTCTAGGATTACCCGGAGTGCTTCACTCGCTTACTCACAATCTTAATTCTAACGCCTCTATGTCACTCCCTTTTGAGAGTTGAATTTATAACCAAGAGTCAGTCGGCAAGCTTTTATATTTAAAATTATTTTATAAAAAAAGGTCTTTCCTTTTGTCTATGAATATTCCTGTGTCATAATGTCACCCCATTTTACAGAAGGTAGATCTTTGTTAAATTTAAGTATTGATGTTTTTAGCATTATGATTTTATGCATTTTTTTTAAATATATGCAGAATTTTTAAGAATCACACTGCATTATTTTACCAAATGCTCCGTTAATTAGCTGTTTTTAATTTTTTAGAATTAATTTAAAATAAAAATCTACATAATATCCCTGTTTCAATAAAGGTATTAAGAAGGTGACAATGATCCCTCTATATGGATAATGGTGTCAAAAAGATAGAAGAAAACAAAACAATACGTAAAAAGGATAAAAAATGGGAGGTGATGATACAAGCAGGATAGTTGAATAAATTTAAAATATAGAACTTTTGAAAAAAATAAATAAGCATTAATGTACAAAGAGCAGGAATTTTCATGGTAAGTAAATGGGAAAAGAAAACCTTTTACACTGCTTTTTCAAGGGCTTGGTAAGGGTAAGCAAAACAGAGCAGACGCCATGAAATTGGAAGAAAAGCACACCCATCATTCAAATTCCATTTATTTACAAGAAACAAACTACTTGCACAAATTTCACAAAAGCATGATAGATAGTAAATTACAGAGAAAAAAACAACCGCCTGCAATCAAGACTAACTTCATGACTGCTGCTCCAACAGAGGCTCAAGAATGCAAGATTTAGGATTAACCATTGGGGGGCCCTTCTCCCTCCTCTCAAGCTCATCCAGTCTAAACGTGATGAGCCTATCCCAGTTTCCACCTTCAAAAAGCACTCCGGCCTTCCCATCTGTGATTCTCTGAATAATCCCACAATACATGTAATATGCATTCTTGGGATTATTCACAATAACAATCATACCTGGCATCAACAGCGGCAGCTCCGGCGGCTTCGGCTTCGAGCTCGGCAGCATGAGCTCTGTTTCCCCTGCCTTCGTCGGCGGCGGGTTCTCCTCAATGAACTTCTGCAGTCCTTTCTCACCTCCAGGGAAGCCCCCTGTGAGGCCCGAGAGCTCCTTCTCGAAGGCATCCTCGCCGCCGATCAAAGGTGGGAGGCTGCCTGGGTCTTCTTTTCCTTGCTCTGATGGTGAATTGGAGGGGATTTGGATGGTTTTCTTGAGTTCTTGTTGGATGCCTTCTTCTCCTCCGCAGAGGCCTCTGCCGCCCATGATCTCGAAGAGATTGAACTTGGCCGATGGTTTCAGGAGGTGGGAGGGATTGGGCTTTTGTGGGATTTTGAAGGAGAGATGGGTTGGTGTTGGGGTTCCGAGAAAAGCCGATTTCTGAAGGTTGGGAAGAATCAACGGAGAAGCAGCAGCAGCAGCTAAAGCAGCCATTGATTTGGATTGTGAAGGGAATAACCAAAAGCTTTGTTTCTAGTTTGTTCCTTTCTAATTCGTGGGAAGCAGGGAAAAACGAGTTTCAACGATATCTGTTTTACACGTGGCATACGCTGGTGCCTCTAGTGCCACGTCAGCTGTTTATGTCCAATTGCATTTTTCCCACTGGAGTTGACACATACGGCCACGAATAACGCAGAAAGTCACTAGTTATTGTGAGATCTAAACCTTTTAATTTCTTATATTTAACATAAAATATATTAATATAGAAAATAAAAGGCATCCATCGTTTCTATTGTTAAAGTAGAAAATATATTAAAATATTTTTTTAAATGTAACCTCACATGAGTATATTATTATCATATTTTATTTTAATATTTATATAGATTTATATTTTTAAAAGAATTTTATGGAACTAAATGAAAATATACTTAATAAATAAATTTTATAAATATATGAATAAGATAAAATAAAGAAAAAATATCGTGATGAATTTATAAAAAGGAGGATAGTAATTGGTTTAAATAGGCTATAAATATAAAAGAAAATAATTTAAAAATAGAAGTGGATAAATGATAAATAAATTAAAGTATAATGCTAGCCTGGTTTGAATTTAGGCAAGGAATATGAAAAAGACGGGTATAAGAACTACGTCCCTCCAACCGCAATTACTTATCCGGACAATGAAAATAAAGGCCCACTGCAAAGCCAGGGCTCCTGCGTAGGGAGCAAAGACGGCCGAGTAGATAATAAATTCGGAGTAGGGCTAGGGCGGAAACGGCTGGGTCGGAGAAGACGAAGCGGCAGCTGCTCGTGCGATGGCGACGGCGAAAAACTACAGGAAGAGAAGAAATCCCGAGGGAGAAGACAATGACCAAAATATCCCCTCCGACAACGAAGAACAAAGCAGGCAGCTTTCTCTCTCTCTCTCTCTTGTTTCTTCTTCTTTTGTTTCTTACCCTTTCAGGGTTTTGATTTTGATTTTGAGATTTTCAGATTGGCATTGGAGGAAGTTAAATTCCTTCAGAAGCAGCGGGAGAGGAAGTGGGGAATCCCGGCGATTCCAACCGTCCAAGTGGCGGTCGGAGGCTTGGCTCCGAAAGCGAACGAGAAGGGCGAGGGAGGAGACGGGGAGAAGGATGATTTGGTGCTGCAGGATACGTTTGCTCAGGAGACCGCCGTCACGATCGAAGACCCCAACATGTAAATTTCCGAGTTTTCTGCCCTTTTGGGGTGAGGGGGGCGGGGAGCTGTTTTCGGTTTTGCCTTTGGATGTGGGAATTGGTATAAAGCTGCAATCTTTCAATCTTTTCTGAAAAAACTGATTAGGATGAGTTGAGATGAGCTGATGGGGGATAGATTGAGTGCTGGTGAATGCCGGTTTTTCGAATGTTCGTATTTGTTGTTGGGAGTTATTGATACTCAACATTGGAGGATTTATGAATTCGAATGTCGTTGTGATTAATATGAATACTCTTTCATCGTATGGAACTCGTTATTTAAACTATTGTTAATGTAATACATTGTAGGCATATCTAAAGATTGGCATTTGTAATTCTTCCTTAACCCTGTTCTATGTTTCTATTTATAGGCTGAAGTATGTTGAACAAGAATTGGCAAAGAAAAGGGGCAAGACCATCAATGCTACAAATCAAGTTGAGAATGATTTAAAAAGTGCAGAGGATGAATTGTATGCTATTCCGGAGCATCTCAAGGTCAGGTTGCTGATAGTGAGAACTGATTCTTTATAAGAATGGAGCCGCTTGACTCCATTCCAGTATTCTGCATTGGTCTAACATTTGTTGCCGAGATAAGATTAGCAGTCCCTCATCAATATATATGTCATTTCCAAAGACATGCTTTGTGTTGTTTGCTTCCAATGCCCTTATGCTATTATGTTGTCATGTGATCGTTATGTTTCCAACGCCATTGTGCTATTGTTCCAATGCTATCATGCTATTATGTCATTATTTTATTGTTGTTGTTCCAATCAGACATGCCTATAATTATGTAATTATATTATTGTTTGAACGTTTTAGCCAATGTTATCAGAACCGGACTTGGAGTTGAACTGGTCAGGCGTCTGGTTCACAGTCCAACTTGTTCTACTGGCCAGTTCAACTGGTTGAACCAATCTTCTTTTTTTCTTTTTTTTTGTGAAAAAATAATGCAACATGATTTTGAAAAATCTAAACCATAGATGCTAATCTAAATATATAGATCTTTTGTATAATAATATACTATTTTAATTCATCCTTTTATTTTAATAATAATATTAAAATAAAAAAATACTATTGGACCGAACTGGGCTAGACTGGACCGGTCTGGTCTGGTTTTGATAACAATGGTTTTAGCTCAGCATCTCTAATTGCAATGGCCGTTAATTTCCTTCAAGGGTTTGTTGTTTATGACTTTGCAGCTATATTTTCTTTGTGATGCCATCCTCTCTCTGCTGATTGTGAACATAAATGTCTTTTTTCAGGTTAAGAGGAGAAACTCCGAAGAAAGTTCAACTCAGTGGACTACTGGAATTGCAGAAGTTCAGCTTCCTATCGAGTATGGAAGTTCTTTCCTTTTTTTTTTGGTTTTTTTTTTTTTTTTTTTGGCTCTTGAAAATTCTGTATATTGATGGTCTATTTCTGGTAGCCTTACCTTAATTGCTTATTTAGTCATTTAAAAAAATCTAGACTCTTGAAAGGGCACTTAGACCTTAAGGCTGACCATCTACAAACTTGGGCAGCAAAGTTAGTGAAGTCATTCTTGGCATACTTCTTTTTCTCTCGGCCATCTAGCATATACATATTTTCAAAACTATTCAAACGTAAAATCTAGATCTTGTACCTGTTATTTTTATCACTTGATGCTTGGATATTACCATCATAATAATGGATTTCTGGTACAAATAAAGAGCTAAATGACTGAAATTGTTGAACACTATGATAGTGATAACTTCCTTACTGAGTTGTCGATGGAACTATTCAGCTTTTATCCTTTGGGTAGCCTGTTGACCACGTCTTTAATAAAGCATAAAGCAACTATTAGTGGGCATAAAATGTTGGGGAAAGGATCCTATAAGGCCAACTTCATGGGTAAGTTTGAATTGTCAAATGTGATTCATATAAAAGAATCTATGTCATTCATTGCACACCTCATCTCACGCTACTCAAAAATTATCTCAACCTATTACTTGTATGGACCAGAACAAGGGAAGCAGTTAAGAGTTGCTATTGGTTCATTAAAACTTCTATAATTGTATACTTGTCGTCCATGGTACATGAATATCCATCCAATCGCTTGATTAATTGTTTGAGCGTATGGAATAACACCGGTATGCTGTTATTTCAACATTTTGAAAGACCTTATTAACTTCGGCAGCATATTCATGACGTTCTGGGAATCCTTTCTTTCCGTAAGAGAGTGTTTCAAGGGACTAACAAATTTGGCATTCAATTTTTGTATCTACCAAACTCAATTGGATGGGAGATCTATTGCAAACTAGCTGGTATATATGGTGTTTCTGGTGATAGTGGGGTCAGAATTTGGACTTTTCTTTCTGCATCTGTTGGTTAAATACCTAATGAATAAAAAAAATTCACTGTTAGAATGTCTGCATATTCTAAAATCTTCCTTTTTGTATAATCTTCTCTGAGGAATGTTTTACCAGGGGACTAAAGATAAATTTATTTGTGATCCTAAATCAATTTAACTTGAGTGCATCCTAGAGAATTCAACTTTGATGATACACCTAGTCAACCCTATGAGGTCACCAGTAATCATGGAAAAAGAAGTGACGGCTTATGTCCTTGACAAACTCTTCCCTGTTTCACAGATCTAAATATTGTTTCTAGATATAGATCCATTGCTGCTAAGAAAAGACATTTTGAAGTTAATCTCAGAATTTCATGGTTGCTGAATAACCAGCAATGGATTCATGGTTTTAGACGGTTTTAGTTTTGTGAATTTTGATTTCTTTCTTTGAAATTCTGAAATTTGTTTACTTGAGCTGATGCAGATACAAGTTAAAGAATATCGAAGAAACAGAAGCTGCCAAAAAGCTCTTGCAAGAAAAGAGGCTTGCTGGACGGACAAAGACAGAAATCAGCATCCCATCGAGTTACAGCGCTGATTTTTTTCAACGTGGCCGGGATTATGCAGAAAAGCTACGCAGAGGTTGGCCACTAGCCATAAATTGCATGAGACTTACTCTTCTTGGAAACTACTTTGCATATGATCTTTCCTAATGATTGTTTCTTGTTTGCTAATATATAATTATATGCTATAGTTCTGTGTAGGTATTTTTGGCTTTTAACTATTAGCAACACGCAACCTTTTTTTTTTTATCTAGAAGAAAAGTAGCAAAGAGTAAGATTATTTACATTAGAAATAAGCTACCTAGCATTTGAATTGTGAAGTACATTACTTAGAACTGGATATTGGTAGTTTGATATGGTTAAGAATGCTGAGGTGTAGACAACAAGGATGTCCTGGGGACAAAAGATCCAACATGGAGAAAACATTTTCAAAATGCTAGACAATAAACTCTTCCTTGGTTTCTGATGACAAATCAGTGGAACATTTTAAAGCATATTGTTGCAAGAAGCCGCTATATGATTAGACAATAGAAACTAATGATACCACCACATTTCTTGTTCCAAACTAACTGCCATCATGCACTGAGTGATCTCAGAAAACCAGTGGATATAATACATGTGATGCAATAGCAAAAGAGGAACCTATGCACTGAGCAATCTGTGAAAACTTGTGAATATGGCATTTGTAACCCACATGGAGAAGAGAGAGCTGTTTGCAAGATTTTGGAGAAATAAAAGGAAGGACATGGTTGCTTTTGGGGGTTAATTGAGAGGTTTGCTACAGCATCTTTGTAGAAAATCTAATTGCAGTATTTCAGTCCTGAGAACTAGGGATTTGTTACCCCGGGTTGGGAATTTAGAGGTATGGCAACATTATATGAGGATTTATTTTTTAAATGGGAAGTCATGTTCCATTGCAGTTGGTGTTATTGTAGATGATAAAAGACCTGAAAAAAAAAAAAGAAAAGTCTAATTGTGCAGTATTTCAGTCCTTTAGAATTTTTTTTCCTTTGGATGTGTATCTTTAAACGTTCTTTTGTTAGTCTTTTATGCGGTCTTCCATTCTCAAAGATGATAGTTTATCAATTATCTGCTTGGGGCCTGCATTGTACATGATGCAAATCAATAAAAATGACCCTAGCCCATTATCCAATGTGCTTAGTAGCGACTGCGTACCATGTGTTAACCCTCTCAACCACTAATTGGTTGTTTAGACTTTATAGTATTGGGGATTTATGGATCTTTTCCCCAAATATACATTCTAGCATGTTGTTTTTGGATAGCCGTTTCAGCATGGGAATTGAAGATAAATTTAGATTTTCTTTTCATCTTTGTTTTCGTTTCTTCCTCGAACAATCTTCTTGTTCCTTTTCTTGAAAGATCTGGAGCATATTTGAAGGGAGTTCCACTATCAGGAATATCATGCCACTCTCTTACTTAAAGTGTTGAAATTATCTTTTTCAGCATGCAGCTTTTCCTTATGCGATTTGTTTTCTTGTTATCAAATGTGCTTTTTGTGAGCTAGTAGATTGGACTTAGCAAAATCAAAATGCTGTATATATTTTGTTTTTCGAGCTTCTTTTTTAATTTTTTATCAATGTTTTGCAGAGCATCCTGAGCTGTACAAGGACAGAGCTATTCAAGATAATGATGGAGGCCCAAAATCATCAGATACCACTAATGCAGATGCAGCAGGACGGAGGCAAGCTGCCACTGATCAGTTCATGCTAGAGCGTTTCCGGAAACGAGAGCGTAATCGTGTGATGCGCAGATAGCACATGTAAAGCGCTGATAAGGTTGTCCACCATCATTGAAATGGTAGCCCCACACGGCAATTTCAGCTGCTCAACTGTTTCACACAACTCATGAAAGGGTGCTTTTGTACAATATATGAGAAGCAGCAACTTTAATTGCTTGGCATCTTGATTTGAACCACTGGATACAGGCATCTCCCTAGTCAGTGGGTGAGAATAGTGGGTTCATGGAAAGTTGTAATTTGGGTGGTTCATGTATTTTGTAGAGATCTAGATACTGGAAAGTTAAACCTTCATGAAGGAAAATGCAGGCATCTGCTTATCGCCCTTTCCTTCAAAGCAATTGGAACAATTCCTTTTTATCCTTTGCCTAGTCTTGAAAAGCATATGTTCTTTGGAATTTTCAGTACAAGTCAGCCTCCACTATGTAAGAGGGAAAGGGCAAACCCTATATTTTAAGCTAAGCATAAAGTTCACAGAACAATCTCCTTTTCCACTCATGAAAATCTGCTTTGCACATTTGGCTTACTAATTGCAAAACTTGCAATGCAGGCCAATCTTCTTCCCCTGCTGAGAACACTCCACACCTGTTTCAAAGCTGTTGTATTTGCTTCTTTTCTCTCTTGTTTCATAATATTGGCTGTGATGCTATGCCTTCCAGTTTTGGAGGTTGTTTGGTCCTTTTCTACCCTTTTGTTCTCTGCAGGGATGTGCTTTACAGCAATCTGCCTTTTCATGGCATTGGATGACTTTCAAGGGGATGAATTTCTCCTTGCCCAGGGTGCTGAGGATGCAAAATGGAGACAGATTGAACTAACTCCTGACAATGGAGAATGTCGCATCAACATTGATGATGTTGATGTGATGGAAGGTGGATGGGAAGAACATGAGGGCGATTGTTTAGTACAGAAGCTGGGCTATGAGGAGGAAGAAGGTGAAGGTGATCTATCTGAGAAGCTGGGGTCCTTGGAACAAAAGCTAGGGATAGGGAATGAAAGGAGCTTTGGTGATGGAGATGAGATTTCTCTCCAGATTGATAGATTGGCTGAGGGATTGTGGGATTGCTTTTTTGGAAGGTACTCAAGGTGGAATTACCAGGAATTTGATGGGTGGTGAGCATTTCCTACTTTGAAGCGAAGTCCTGCTAAAACAGATTCAGGTATTTTCCTTCTGCTGCTGACTAAGCTTGGGATATATATAGAGATAGTTTGGTTCAGTTATTAGCTAGAGCTGTGGCATTATGTCAATGAAAAGTTGAAACTTGTGTCTATTTGAGTACAAGTTATGCCCCAATCATTTTCATGTAACCATGCCTAATCGACATTCCCAAGTCATTCACTGGTTAGCTATGAGAGTATTTATACAGTGTTGTAATGGGCAACCATGGCATTTCCTGGTTCTCTGGTTCCAAGAAGGACTCAGCACTTATTGTGCTCATTCAGCTAGTGATCTTCTTATGCACTGATGATTCCCTAAACTTAATGATATTTGATGCAATCGGAATTGCACTTGGAAAATTGGAGCTTGTTGAATTCTCAACTTGTTCATTTTTCATTGTTTTAATAGTGAGTTTTGCATACATGGGTATCTTTAGCATCTCCACCATGCAAATTGCACCCTTCTGGGGTGATAAAGGGAATAGAAACACCAAGGCTAAGGGAGAACACAAAAGGCAAGCTATCTGAACGCTACAATGTCTGCTGTTTCGAGTGTACAAAAAGCTTAATTCTCCAGTGTACTTGCATGCTGGTTCTGTGATGGCTAATATGGTACGATTCTCATTTAATCCTGTGATCTACTTGAACTTGAAGTCAACGAGCACATGCAAGGTTAGGGTTAGGGTTGGGAAAATGTTATAAACGTGAGGATTAGGGTTAAGGTTAAGAAAAGATTGTAAAGGTAAGGGTTAGGGTTGAGCAAACTCAAACCTGCCCCAACTTGCTAGAATTATGCCCCTCTTATCAATGGACAATGGCTGATGCCATGAATTAAAAATTGCAACTAAATGGAGTTTAGCCAAAATGTCCCATTACAGAAAAAACAGAGGAATGCTAACATTTGTCCATATACAAAGTGGGCATTTGTTTCGAGTATTTGCAAAATACATCATATAACTTTGCATAAATACAAATTAATCCTCATGTATGGGATATTTGCACATTAGATCTTCTAAATTATCAAATATTACAAAATAGAATTTGTTTACTGATGGACCTTGATGAAAACGGATGGTTATAGTTTAAAATATAAAGATGAAAATTTTAGATGATCTAATTTATAACGAAATAGTTATAAATTAACTGATGGACCTTGATGAAAATTGATGGTTATAGTTTAAAATATAAAGATAGAAAATTTAGACAGTCTATTTTACAAAAAATATTTATAAATTAAACCATATAAGTTTTCACATTTCACAATTGTACAACTTCCTACACAAAAAACAATGATCGCACATGGTTGCATGTGTGGCCCTACCAATAATCCCATCCACCTTCTTGCATGTCAGAGGTCGAATATCATCTTCCACACGTGCAATTCGCCTGCAAATGCGAGGCTCTCCTATAAATAATCGTCGAAAGTTGGTTGTGCTGGTCGTGGTTTGTTTTCACAAAACTCGGCCTTCTCTCCCGCTAACATGAGGCTGGTACCGTGATAACCATGCAAATGGCGTTCGGATTCAACGGCCAGGAATGCATGTGGCAGCAGGGATTCGATGCCTGGGAATTTGTATATAGGAGGATTGCTTCTCCCAGCCTCTCTTCTAACTCCTTCCGGCCCAAGTTTTAGACTCGGGGGTCTCACCAGGCTCAGGGAGAAGAAGATGGCCAACCTCCGATCTCTGTCTCTCCTTGCCTCTCTCTGCTTTCTCTCCACCATTGCCATTGCCGTGGTTGACCCCAAATTCATCGTTGAGGGGAAGGTTTACTGCGACAATTGCCGGGTTGGCTTTATCACTAGAGCTTCCCGCTACATCGAAGGTAGTTAAACAATCCTCAACTAGGGAAATGAAACGGTTTATACTTTGTTCTAGCCCTTTTTGACACGAAAATATGAATTTTGCTTTGATCTCACGAATTAAATTTCTGACTGATGTTCCGAAAAAAAACTGGCCTCGAGAAACATGCAAGATTAATTCCTTTATATTCCTTTTAGGACCCTATCATTTTACACAAGTTCCACTTTTTTAAACCTATACTCTTGATTAGGCGGGCCCCTCTTTGTATGTAAGACTTGATTGGATGAGCTCTTAAGCAAAAGTGGGTGCATGTGAATATGGTTTCTTGGGTAGGTAGACGAAGGCTGTATGTGAGAAATGGGCTGATCACCATCACGGTAGTAGTGGGGAAAAAAGGAACTTTTTGGGGCTTAGAAGGATGAAATTGTATTAACTTGTGACTTGTGCAGGGGCTAAGGTGATGATAGAATGCCAGAACTTAACCAGCACAACGAAGACATTCTCAGGGGTGAGTGTGACAGACAAGAGCGGAACCTACAGTGTGGAGGTGCCCGACAGGAACACAGACGAGGATTGCAGGGTTACGTTGGTGAGCAGCCCAGACAGAGACTGCAAAGAACGCAAGGCCGGTAGCGATGGAGTCGACATTTTGCTCACCGACGACATTGGCATGGAATCCAAGATCAGGCATGCACAGCCTCTTGGCTTCCTCAGGGCCAAGCCTCTCCGGGTCTGCCGTCAAGTGCTCTTGGAGTTGTCTGGTGATTATTGATTCCCTGTGTGTGTGTGTGTGTGTGTGTGTGTGTGTGTGTGTGTGTGTGTGAGAGAGAGAGAGAGAGAGAGAGGTGGATTTGGCTGGACTACTTCAACTCCCATGACTGGTGTGTCTTGGGCGTCAT